>PVHP010002289.1:0-91938 GCA_004024765.1 Zapus hudsonius
GGCTTTTGCTGTTCTTTGTAACTGAGTAGATAGATCTTTGTGTGGGGATTTGCTGTCTATCAAGATTCTGTGTTTTTTAACCTTACTAGTGTGTGTGTGTGTGTGTGTGTGTGTGTGTGTGTGTGTGTGTGTGTGTGTGTAGTTGTACATGTTCCATCCATGCACAGGAAATTTTTGGGTATCCCCTCCATCACTTATTGTTTTCTAGAGACACACAGTCTCTCACTAATTTGAGAATGTGCTCTTTTAGGTTGGACTGTGTGGTAGT
Source organism: Zapus hudsonius (assembly GCA_004024765.1). Lineage (NCBI taxonomy): Eukaryota > Metazoa > Chordata > Mammalia > Rodentia > Dipodidae > Zapus > Zapus hudsonius. The sequence goes on from PVHP010002289.1 coordinate 269, forward strand.
TTGACTGAATGTCCCTCAATAGATTCAAAAGTGTATTAAAGATTTGTCTCCAGCCTCCTGGCTGGAGGAGGTATCATGTTAGCCTGGCCTCCTAGGGTATTTCTAAGGTGGATGTAAAATCCCAGTGATACATATGCAAAGAGCAGTCAGAGCTGAAGTCTGGCAGTCCTGCTGGTTTGTTAGTTAGATTTGGAGTTTGCTGGCTGGAGGTGCTAGATGGGTTTTTCTCAGGGCTTGGAGCTGTAAAAGTGGGGCCAGCCTTTTTCTTCATTCTTGAACTTCCCCTGGATATGTTACTTTAATAAATACTTTCCTCCCCAAAACTGTGCCTTGTTGGGAGATTCATCCCAGTGGCATGTGGCTGACTACTACAGACTGACGGCCAGGGCCAGCAAACTCCAGTAATACTCCCTTCTCTGAGTCCCACAAGACGAGGGCTAGAGCCATGTATGGCCACACCCAATCGTGTATGTGGATGCTGAGAGATCAAATTCTCGCAGTCTAGGGCCCCCTTAGGTCCTCATAAAGGAAACACTCTCAACCATCTTTCTAAGCCTAAACTTACAACATTTTGACCTCAGACTCAAATGTAAATAAAAATGAAATAAAATGCTTTACTTTTTTTTCAAAGCAGATGATCATAATAAAGTTTACAAAGAAAATTACCAGCATATAGATGAATGTAAATTATTCAGAAATAAGTGGGTTCAAAAACCTTAGGATATTTTATACACAAATCATAAGAAAAACTTAAAAATCAAAATACTTTTAATTTAAATAATTTCATAAGCTATAGTGTATGTTATCATCATTGAAAATTCTATATTGCAAAACCTATGTCATTTCCTCAAAGGGAATAAAAGGAACCAAATATGAGTGACCATGGCAGAGAACACAGATTCAGGATTCAGCTTGCTCCAAATAACGGGTTACAATGTTATAATGGTTTCATGACATTTTTATAATTACAGAACAAGAAAACATTCAGTTATAAATCATGGCAGTTTTCCAATGCATTGGTAAAAACATCAGATAAGCTGTATGTCTGAGTCACTTTCTTGCTACTAGACAAAATACCTGACAAAAGTTTAGTGGAAGAGGGGTTTATTTCACCTTAGTTCCAGGTTACAGTCTATCATGGCCAAGTAGGCATGGAAGAAGGAGCTGGTCACCTTCCTTTCAGAGTGAGGAAGCAGAGAACAGTGAAGGTAGGACTCAACAAGCTTTCTCTCTGTCTCGCTGTCTCTCCCCCCCCCATTTTTTGCACAGTACAGTCCTGCACAAGAAATGATACTACTCACAGAGTGGGTACTACCTCCTCAACTAACCTAATCTAAAAAAAAAAAAAAAAAAAACCGCCCTCACATACATGACCAGGCATTTGTTTCCATGGAGATTCTAAATCCTGTCAAATTTACAACCATCACAGAGTGTGACACCAATGTTGAGAAATCTCTGCTATAGATTTCAAATGGTATCTGATGGCATCCTTAGCTTTTGGGTTTGTTAATGCTAGTGATCTGTTAATACATTTCAAAGGCTTTACCTGTAGTTCCAAGGATCTTAGCTCAGGTTAGAGCTAGACAAAGAATTAAGTTGACTCAAGATAGCCCAAGATAATTTAGCTCTGGATATGCAACGCTCTCAACAATCAAAGTTACAATCATTCCGCTTTTTAGAATCTTTGACAAGTATTCTTTTATTTATAATCAGAGATAGAGACAGACAGAACGGGCATGCCAGGGCCTCCAGTCACTGCAAACTCCAGATACATGTGCCACTTTGCACATCTGATTGTACATGGGTACTGAAAAATCGAACTGAAGTCGAGTTAGCCATTGTAGGCAAGTGCCCTAACCACTGAGCAACCTCTCCAGCCCATAAGTATCCTTTTTATTGGCAGTGGACATCAGTTCACACTTTAATTAACTCAGATATGCCTCTTTTAATATGCATTACTAGATATAAAATTCAATAAATTCTTCAAAGTCGATGAAACAGTAAATGTTAAAGATTGGAGACATACCAAGATAACTTTGATCTGATGGCTCTTTCAATAATAGCGAATAGTATCTAGTTCTTTGCAATCCAACTGAGAATTTCTCTCATCAAATCTAATAAGTTTAGATGGATACATAAGTGTAATTTGGGCATTTCTTTCTCAATTGAAATAGAATACAACAGAACAGGGTGAAATTGATTTATTGGTTGATTAAATTTGAGTTTGCTATTTTTGTAAAAGGATTGGAGGCAGCTAGCAATAAAGAGACATGAAGGAGCACATGTGGATATCAATCTCAAAATCAAGAAATTAATACGAAAGAGACAAAAGGAAAACATGGAGTCAACAAGCGTTCATTACACAAATTTCATAGTTGGCACTGCGCTCCTTCACATAGACAGTGAAAAGGGTTTTTAAAAGCAACTGTAGTTCTCATTCCCAGACAGAAAAGAGTTCTTTAAAAGAAAAAGAAATGTTTTTCTACAAATTATTTCTAAAACCAGATGTAGTCATGCACAGCTTTAATCTCAGCACTTGTGAGGCACAGGTAGGAGGATTGTTGTGAGTTCCAAGCTAGTCTGAAGCTACAGAGAGAGTGCCAGGTCAGCCTGGGCTAGAGTGAGACCCTACCTCAAAGAAAAAAAATCTGTAAGAGCTAAGTTACACAATAGAGAAAATGTTTAACTATATTTCTGGCAGATGATTTGACAGATGTTATCATAGCAACTAGAATAAAACAGGTGCATAATAGTAACTATATTTTATTATTAAGAATTCTTCAAGAAAATAAGCTAATGCAATCCAAATGTGTGGCTTGTGGTGACTCAGTCTAATTGAAAGAAAGAAGGAGCTAAACATTGTCATCTGTCTCACTAAAACTATTGAGTCATACACTAGGATACACTGAGTGCACACTGAGTATGCTAAGTGACTGTCACAGTCAGCAACATGCCACTGGGATGAATCTCCAAGCCTGGCAGAGTTATGGGGAAAAAAAAGGATTTATGGAAGCTACAGATCCAGGAGAAGTTCCATAACAGTGAAAGAGGCTAGCCCTCTTTCACAGGTCCAAGCAGAGAGAAAAACCCATTACCAACACCACACACACACAATAGCAAATAGGCAGGGGCTAAGGGAAAGAAATTTCATTTGCCCTTATATAGTGTTAGGGTGAGATTTTGCAACCCTATCTCAGACTTAATGGCTTCCTGAGTCTCTGGAATTTCCTTCCTGCACTAACCACACAGGAAAGGATGTTTATTTCTAGCTCTCCTGAGCCTCCATACATCCTGCCCCCTACTGAGAGGCTACCTTCCTGCAAACATCCTCAGAGAACCACCCAAGATAATTAAAAAGAACAAGTTGACAACAAAACCTAACTATCATAGTACAGAATCATATCATCTGCAAAGAAGACTAGTTTGGCTTCTTCCTCTCCAAGTTGTATCCCTTTTATTTCTTCCCCTTGTCTTATTGCTGAGCTAAGATTTAAAGTACTACGTTAACTAGCAATGGAGAGAGTGGATACCCTTTTGCCATTCTAGACATTAGTGGGAATGTCTTGAGATTTTCCTAGGTGAGAGTTTTGGTTTCACTGATGCTGTTACTGATATATGTTTATTTGTTTGTTGATACTTTTATGTGCTTACAGATCAAGAGTTGAAAATAGAAGTGAGGGCCAGGACTCAGGACTCTGGTTGTGTTGATTCATTTATCTAGAATATATTACTTCTCTTCTGATTAAAAAGGTAAGAGTTTCACATTGGTGGGATAACATCCAAACCAGGCACAGTTTAGGGGAAGAAGGGGCTAATTTTAGGCTTACAGATCAATCAGAAGTTCCATCTGTGACTTAAGAAGCTGCTTCCACACATTCAACCAGAGAAAAACAACCAAACAGCTGGTGAAAATGAAAAGCAACAATCATAACAATCACAAATGGCAGCAAGCAGCAGAAATCCCTGGGCCAGAAATTATACCTGCTCCCAAACACACCTGATGGCTGGATCCCAGAATTTGACCCAGTGACACCTCTTCCAGCCAGGCAGCTGGAAACTCAAATTACAAGCTATGATAAAACATCTGAGTCTATGGGGAAACACATTCAGACAACCACATATACTTTGCTGAAAGTAGAACAGTCAGGGCTCCACTGTGTTTTTGTATTTGTGCATCTCTTTGGTATTATATGCACGTTTGGGGCAGTACCAGAGAAATAAAATTTTTGTATCATCCAAGGGAGAAAGGATCCCATCATTTATTTATACACACAATCAAATCCGCTTTTCTCCATTCAAAAACACATCTAAACTAGGTGTGGTGGCACATGCCTTTAGTCCCATCACTGGGAGGCAGAGGAATTACTGCGAGTTCAAGGCCAGCTTGAGACTACATAGTGAATTTCAGGTCAGCCTGGGCTAGAGACACTTATTAACCATGTGAGGTGATGCACACCTTTAACCCCAGCACTGGGGAAGCAGAGGTTGGAGGATCACTGTGAGTTCAAGGCCATCCTGGAATTACAGAGTGAGTTTCTGGTCAACCTGGGCTAGAGTGAGACCCTACCTTGAACAAAACAAAACAAATAAAACACCTATTTAAAAATGGCATTAGAAATGTAACACAAAGCATTCAAGATGGTAAATCTTGAAAGATACATGTTGTATGTCTTGTGTGGTAAAAAAAAAATTACCAGTTCCCAAACTATTTCCCAGAGCAATACTTTTGTGGGTCCTGGGTAATATAGAAAATAGCAATCTATCTGGATAAAGAATCTTAAGAAACACTAAGTACCTAGTGAAGCCAAAGTACAAAATGAAAAAGAATGGGATCCTCAAACACACTTCAAAGGAACACCAGTTGACCCAGGCTTTTATAGCTCACAAAAGACTTTTCTCATGATAGAAACTTTTTGATGCCTATTCCTTAACAGCTTTATAAAACCCATGATATGAAACAACACCAAGTAGAATTCTAGATATTTCCATTTATTAAGGAATGTACCATATCAGAATAGAAGAGGGACAATTTCTGGAATGAACATTGGCACTTTTAGATGAAAATTCCAAGTTTTGCTAAATTTTTATTCCATGATTTGAATGAGAATGATCAATGCTAACAATGCAAGGAGGTTCTTAATGAATAAAACCAAGATTTATGCAAATGTATGATATTTGCAGGTAATTTGCCTTAAAATAATGTCAAATACCAAAGTGGATAGATAGAGTCCCACTCAGCTTGTAAGTTAAAACATGCAGCTAATGTGAAAAGATCAAGAAGTTTCAGCACTAAGGAGGGTAAGGCATGAGGATCATGAGGCCATCCTGGGCTACAAAGCAAGATCCTTACCCCCCGAAAAGAAAAAAAAAAATAACAGAGACCAAGGAATATGAAATAAAGCCATCTTAGTTCATGTTGTAAAATAAAAGATAGTTAACTACTCATACATATTTAATATGTATTGAAATGTCATATGGACACAATAAAAATCAGTTTTATATGAATCAAATAAAATAATGTCATATTGACACAATAAAAATCAGTTTTATATGAATCAAATAAAATAATGCATATACCTGAGGCTTGATGGCATCATAATCATAGAAGCACTTGGGGAGAGGGAGAGAAAGCATCACCAGAGAGGAAACCAAACACCAAGGGAAAAGCATAAATCCTGCAATCTCCTGAATGGTCCTGTCTCTTGAAGGTTCTACCACTTCTCAGCATTTTCTCATGGGGACCAAGACCCTGACACATGACTGCTTGAAGGACAAGCTCAAACCATAGAACTTTGAGAAAGTGCTTTATATAAGACAAGCTATATGAATTGTACTATCACTGTCTGAGATTTGTCCCTCTGCTCTTGTGTTCTGCTGTAATACAAGAATTGGTTCTACTACAGCAGTCTGAATGAAGTTGGAAGTGTTTTTCCATAAATTAAATATGGGAATTTCAGAACATTGGCACTCCAGTGTGTCCTTTGGCTCCCTGGATATGTCTATTTGCTTATTTTCTAGTTCATACATATGCTGCAAAGATGAAAGGTAACTAATTGCCAGATTGTTTATTAACCACAACTCACTTAAGATCAACCATATGCATTATTCTTATATCAATACTTCTAAGATCATCAACACTTTGTACTGCTGTGTAAATGAAGATTTTAAATAGAGAATTGTAATCAAAGTATATTCAACTCATGCTTAAATTTTTCATAGGTGTTTTACCAAAAGTTAAAATTCTCATGTTGGGGGGCCATGAATACAAGGGGAGAGAGTCTAAGCCTGTGAAAAATCGATCAGTCTGGCAGCTCCTGGTCCCAGTCACAGGCTCCTTTCCTCACTGAGCTGTTGACCAAAGTGACCCATGAGGTCCCAAAAACAAGACAGGATTCTGTCAAAGCTCTTGAATACCCACCCCAGGCCTGAGGTAAGATCCTGTTGCTGAAGAAACCATAGAAAGCCATCTATCAGCATCGAGAGACCATGCGAGGTTCAGAATGGAACCAACCCCCAGATGGTAGTTAGTGCAGTGCTGGAAGGCACTGCATATGCTGCCAGGGGAAATGGTCAATGACAGCTGGAATAAACAGAGACCACTGACATGAAACGCAGTCGGCCACCATGAGTAGGCTGCACACACTTTCTACTGGGAGAGAACAGCAAACCATGAAAGGGGCACTTGTGTAATGGAAGAGCCAAAGCCTGGGGGAGGCAATCAACAATTGTTAATTCAGCCAAGTAATCCACTCAGTGACCGGAAACCAGAATCTTGGGCCCCCAAAGAGAAATGCACTATATGAGTGATTACAAAGAGCTACTAACAATAGAATCTAGCTAATTCAGAACTACGTATCTAAATTAACCTATACTGATCTCACTCTCCGATGGAGATTGTTTATATTTTTCAGAATGCAGACAGAGCTATGGATCCTCCAACCCTAACAACAAACAACAGGCCAATAGCTGACACCTGGGCAAGAGATGAACCACACCAGATCTACCATGAAGGATCCATAAAGAACCCCACAGAAAGTGGTGGGATAAGCAAGAGACCCATAATCACAGTCAATCAGTCAACACAAGATAAACCAGTGAGACAGACACCAATGATTTCAACTCAACCTAAAGCAGAATTACAGAGACCCCATAAGACCTCAACAATAAAGCAATCTTAATACTTGCCCACCAAGACTCAGGGAACTGAGTGGAAGAGGGGCGGAAAGATTGTAAGAGCCATGGTGGGGGAGAACTCCCAGAGGCATTGCCCCCCTCAGTAACAACATACAAAGGGGGCTGGAACTGGGTTGACTCCTAGGTTATCCATAACCCCCTACCCCATCCAGATGGAGAAGGATATCCAGCCAATTGGGGACAGGGAAGAGGGAAATTGGGGAAAAGGGATATCAACCCATTTTTTGCTCATTCAATGTATGTAATTATGGATAATTAAAAAAATGACTAAAAAATAAATTCAAAAAAAATTTCTTATGCTCATCCTTTTAGCTTCCTGAATTAAATTATATAAAATTAATATTCCATAAATAAATATTCCTCTGTCTTAAGTATTTTAATTCCTTTTCCATTTTCTAAAGTGTTTGAGTTGTGGCTGCTAGAAATATCTCTGCTTGTATACCTCTTTTCCCCTCTTCATTTTTCCTTCATTCTCTTTCTTCTTTGCAGAATAAAACAGTCTATCAGAAAAGATCACTTATTGTGTAACTTTCTGTATACATTGATAGCTTGGGTTGCTAAGAATTAGTAACAAACAGGCAAACTCTTATTTCTTCATAACATCAATGGTGTAATCTTGAGTATTTCTTTAATGTAACCATATTCCATTCTTTCACTGAAGGATATATTCTGTTAAAAGTGAGTTTTCTCAATGTTGGTATCAAAGATTCTAAGAACTAGTCACTAAATACAAACATTCTTCCTTGTTTTTATGCCTATTTACAAAAATGTGTTTTAGAAATATGATCTAATGGTTAATTTTCCTTGATATTTAATTGGTTTTTAATTATACTACCACTCTCCAATTAAAACTAAGTAGAACAAGTAATGTTCATGATTTAATTTGCAGGAAAACAGAGTGGATAGGATTACATCCTTTACATGTTGCTTCCTGAGTAGACTTTAAAAAGTTAAGCAGAAGTGATTATTCTGGAAGGCTACATTTTCACAAGCCAGGCTTGTGGGAGAACTTTGGTTTTGGAATTCTAAACCCTTTGAAAGATCTAGAACTCAATCCTCAGAAAGACTAATTTTGTCCAAAGAAGAATTTTAGAAAAGTATATGCAATAATGCACCATTTGGTTGATAGAATAAAAAATGTTATCAGCTTGCAGGACAAGAAGGGTTACAGAGAATGTTGCACTGAGTTCCTGCAAAATAAAGTGTCCAGTTCTCCTTTTCACTGGGGAGTTCATCATGTGAGCAGACTGCAGTGTGGCCCCCATGAGGCCCACCTCCTTGTGGACAGGTCTTGAATGATACCCCCAGTGAGTGGCGTTGGGATCCATAACTTCATTCTCACCAGCAGAATACAAGTTCACAGGAAGTATCTCTAATGATTATGTTATACATCAAATGATGAGGTTGCCCTCCTGTGACGATGTTGTGGTGTGAGACTCGATGTTAGCAGACTGTCTTTGGGGTTTCATAAAATGAGTTGCTGTGCTGGAGAAGTCACATAGAGAAGAACTTCAGGTGGCTTCTAACAATGACTGGGGGTCTCTAGGATCTTAGAGAAGCCATGAAAAATCAAAAAACTGAATCCTGCCAATACATGAATGAATTTGGACATATATTCTTCCCCTGTCAAACATCCAGATGAGCCAAGATAGCCAACTGATGGATTAGACTCTGAGAAGATGGCTTAGAAAAACATACCTCAAATCCTAACCCACAGCACCTGTAAGATAATATATGTGTGCTCATTTGTTTTGCCAATTCTGTAGTAGTTTGTCATCAGCATTAATAGAAATATAATAGAGGCTTCAAGTTCAAGTACACATGGACGAAATAGGCAAATTACACGAATACTCAATTAGATGACAAGGATCTACAGTAGAAGAAACTTTTCTCTAGCAAAGCCTATGAGATTGGAAGCTTTTTTAGAGGCCTCAAGTCCAATGTGGCCCTGAGTAACTGAAAAGTATTTAGGGGGAGGCCTCAGGGAAGCCTCCTCAAACTTCATGGCCAAGTGCTGCCTGTGTGAATCTCAGAAGTTTTTAATAATTCCCTAAAAAATGCAGAGATGACTGACAGAATCAATGACCCAAAGAAAACTCGAGTCAGAACAAAGATGATGTGGATCTGGTGGTTTCAACATCAGATACCAAAAAGAAGCTACCAGTGAGGGCCACAGCATAGACAGGCACCCACAAAGTTAGCTGTCTTCTCTAACAGCAGGACAATTCATAATCTCACTTCCTGGAAAAGGAAAATGAGTAAAGAAGAATCCTGTTGTGCTATGCTTAATCAATCAAAACACACAAAATTTCCTTAAAATAGCCGATTCAAGTTTTCCACTACCAGTAAAAATGGAATCTGAAAGCTAAATGAGATTTTAGTTATAGAGAAGTAAAGTAACACTTCTGCATTTCCAACTGGGAAACGTATAATTTAGAAGCCATTTTATTTACTATGATGAGCATAAAATATGTACTTATGTATGTATTAACATACATAGATGGTCTTTGGACCTCTGTTTTATCAGGCTATTTTCTGATTTCTGGCAGAAACATTCCTTTCCTATTATTTTACATTGAATCTTTCATGTTGTATATCCATATAAAATAAAAACCAACTCCAACTGAGAAATTCCTCACATCTCAGGCATTTTTCATATGTCTTTAATGCTCTTCTGAACCAACATTAGTGAGATTTTCATTTCTCTTTTGTGTATCACACACATTAGCCCTGTTTGGCATGGAGGTTACTACATAGCCCAGGCTAGTCTCAAATTCATGTCAGCCCTCCTACCTCAGACTCCTGGAGTGCTGGGATTATATGTCTGAGCCACCACATTTAGTGTTAATTATTTATTTTTGTAGTACACCCTGAACATCTATCATCCCAAATGCAGTGTGTGTTGATAGTTATTAAGTTATAGCCTTTCCTGCCCTTATCCTAACGCTGAGAAAGATCCTGCCTTAAGTCCTCATTCCCTTGTCATCTTCTACTTATGTTCTGCAGAATTCATTATGTAGTTTCCAAATGAAATCCAGATGCAAGTCTAAGAGGCCAGCCTATATCTTAGAGAAATCTTCAAACAAGGACCGGTTTGCATAATTCAGGGACAGTTTCGGAAGGGGAAAATGTGGAAGAAATTTCAATAAACGGGAAAAATAAGAAAAAAATGTTTAAATATTATTGAGATGTATCATTCTTCATACTGCTTGAAAAAACTAGTTGTTATGTTAAAAGTATTTAGTGACCAAGTACGTTCATCTTAAGTTTAAAAGAATATTTGAGGCATCATATGAGTCTATGGAGTTTTTAGTTTTCAGAGGTAGAGTCTCACTGTTGCCAAGGCTGACTTGGAATTCATTATGTAGTCTCAGGGTGGCTTTGAATTCACAGTAATCCTCCTACCTTTGCCCTATGAGTGCTGGGATTAAAAGTGTGTGCCACCACACCTGGCTATGGAGCTATTTGGAATGTAACATGCTGAGTATTTTTAATATGTGATTTGTTTTTGGAATACTTAGTTCTATAAATTAAATGGGTTGTATTAAATGAAAAGATTTTCCTATAAAACCATACAGATGTACCACTCACTGCATAATAAATAACCACAATGTATCTATGGTATAAAATACAAAGTTTATCTCTCACTAGCCAGCTATTGTTCACTGGAAGCAGTGGGGCTTGTCACCCAGCTGCAGTTGGATTCCAATCTGTTTTAGCTGTCCCTAGTGAATCTTAGGCCAACAGCAATCCAAGTGATGTCCCTCACTGTGTGGAAGGCAGGAGCTCAATAAAAACAAGCCCACCACTATGTACATTGCAAGGCTTTGTTTGCTACATATCCACATGTTCATTGAAAACCACTGATCCAAGAAATAGGCAGCTCAAGTCCCAAGTAAGAACATATATATATATATATATATGCACATATATATATATATATTTACTTCTGATTATATAAGGCCATTTTACCACCACAGGGGAATAGAGAATTGAACTAGTAATTTAATGTGCATGTATTGTTAAATACATTTCTATTATATGTATATTTTTAATTAATTAATTTTTAAAGACAGATTTACGAGAGAAAAAAATGTATTAATATGCATTTCTCAGACACCATAGGAGGTACTCAGGGGTAGTGAGTGGACCTCAACTAGATCTCAGGTAGTTGGCACTGATTTTGGGTTATGACATCATTTTTTGTTGAGACCAAGGATGGAGGGCAAGGAGAGAGACCAGTCCTGGGAAGATAATCAGGAAGAAATTATAACCAACAGCCAGGTTTTCTATCTGCTGGTTAGTTCCTCCAGGGCCCAGCTTCACAAATGGAGGGTTGGGTTACATAGGAGGCGGTAAAACTTACTGGTTTCCAAATATGCAGCAATGAAAAATTGATTCAAAATTAAACAAATAATAAATCTGAGGTGTTTCTGGCAGCGCTGTATGGATACATTGCTAAATATTTTCCTAATTCACTCAGGATTCAGTGTCACTTCTTACTGATAGGTGACAGAAAATGGCTATGCAACTTAGGGGTGATGGAACCCTAAGGTGAATTGCTCTTTCTAGGCTAAGTGCAAGAATTGTCTTTAGGCCTGTAGGAGAAAATATAGGTTATTACACTTTACTATAGGTCAGAAACATCACAAAGGTATGGCCTTTCCCTATCTCTCCCCCTTTAGGGATTCCTTCCACTCTCTTCCTAGAGAATTAACATTCTGAGATTGCCCCTTCCCAAAATTCCTGACTTCAAACTCTTAGCATCAGGAGTAAACTGGCCAAACCACCCATTTCATGGGGCTCATAAAATACCTGTAAAACTGGTCTTCCTCAAGTAGCCATTCCCCATACAAAATCCAGGTCTCAGTCTCAAGGTGGGCTTCTCAAAGCCCCTCTTGCCTCTCTAGGCAAGAGCTCCAACTTGCTTCCTTATCTTACGTTCTGGGCTCACTCCCCCATCTCTTTCCTTTCTAAAATTTTAAGCTATAATAAAATATTTCTGAACCTTATCCTGTGGTCTGTAGATTTTATTTTTCAAATTCATAAAATATGGATCTGAGAACACCCCAAATTGTCATACAGAGAACCCTAAAATTACTGCATCAGTACCATCATGGTTTCAAATCTTGTGAAACTAGAACCAAAAATTACATTGACTAGTTTCATTCTTTTAAACCATATGCATTGACAACACACACACACATATGATAACATTAATATAATCGCATAATTTTTAGACTTGATAGTTACTTGAAAACTAGAAACAAAGCAAAGGAAATGAGTAAAAATAAATAGAAACTACAGAAAACCTCCTTTGTTTAACATGGCCCATAATTATGTATACCTCTACTACTAGCGCAAATGGTTCCATGTACTGATTCCTGGATGCCCACTTCTGGAGTGAAGGCAATGTATTTTGGCACTGGAAAAGATACCAGCTTAAAAAAACTGTAATAGCAAATATAAGCCCCATGATGGAGAGGCTGATAAACCAGGAAATTCACAGCTTGGTTTGAAAAACAGCAGGGAGCTGGTAGAGAAACTTAAAGAGGAAGATTGAATAGCTGGTACAATAGGAGAGGAAGATTGCTTTTGCTAAAGACCATTTCCAAACTCCACAGAAATATGACAGTGCTGCCCACCAGAGGAGGGATTATCAGAAGCTAGCAAAATCTCCCAGTTTAAAACCCATGAATGGAGTATAAGGCAGTTATAATCATTATAAGCAATAAACATGCATATTTTCATCCTTGGAAAAAAATTAGCACTCAGCTTAAGGGTTTTAAATGTCAAAAACAAAACAAATGTCCTGTCTGGAGCAGATCAAAAAGGAAACACCAGCCTACACAGTGCCCACTCCTTCACTGGTGGTAGTGACAGTGAACCCTGCCTCCAAGTTTCCATTGCTGTGAACAAAGTGGAGTTTGAGTCATGCATCTGCCTCTAGCTATGGGATTATAAGAGATTCACTTACTGACTCTGCTACCCTTAATTCATCTAAAACCATATAAATAAGTTGCCCACTCTCTCCTTATCTTAGAGACAATACAGGGGAATTTGCATATATATACATATGCAGTAAACATTTTCAAAAGACAGGTATCATCCCATTTCAAAATACAAAAATTATTATTTACATCCTGTCTCATCCAAACCAGTCTCATCAGACCAGCGTTCCTAATGGATGACAATGTTTTCCCACTAAGCCCTTGGTAGCATTCCATGTGATCCTAAGCTAATCAATGCTGCTATTGACTCAGTCTGGCTCTGTCCCCTCTCCACTGAGGATGCTTCACTGTGAGTGCTACTGGGTGTATGGAGAGACTAGGCTTAACTTCTAAAACCCAGTGATAGTACCTCAAAAGAAAAAAGTACAATATTTTAAATTTAGGAAGAGGCCATTTTCATTCCTTTATATCCAAGTTCCTAAGCCTTATTTCACAGAATGTCTGGCTCTAAGGAGACAATCTCAGACCACTCTTGGGATTGTCTCCTACCTTCATGAAGGACAGATCTTCAGCAAAAACCCGAGCATTACGGTGTGAGGCACAACAAAGCTCACTGTTGAGTCATGCATCTGCAAACTTCAATATCTTGATCAAGAAACAAGTCATGGTTTTCAGAGTATGTGAAGAGCAGGCTCCAGTCTGCCTTAGAGAGAGTAAAGACTCTCCCGGGATTAAACTTTTTCAAGGTAGAAAATTCTAGACTTATTCTCCAAAATCATCCATACTTTCATGTACAAAAATACTTCTTGTTTTGGTCATTCACATACTTAATATTGCTCTTGAATTAGAAATTTACTCCCATTAATTTAATATCTACACTCCATATGTTTTCTTTGTTTACTTTTTTATTTTTTATTAACATATTTATTGTCAATAATTAGACACATTGTATGTTCAAATCTTGTGATGGTATCTCCATTTCCCTCTGGGGGCCCTCCTCATTAGGCTTGCTGGACCAGACCATGGGATAGGGGGTTATGGACTGTACAAGAGATAACCAGTTTTTGTTTGTTTCTTTGTTTTTTCTTTGTGTGTTGTTGCTGAGGAGGGCAATGGTTCTGGATATTCTCCCCCATCATGGCTCTTACAATCTTTCCATTCCCTCTTCCACTCAGGTCCCTGAGTCATGGTGGGTGAGTTTTAGGTCTGATTTACTGTTGAAGTCTTAAGAGTTTCTAAATTTCTGCTTTGAATTATGTTGGTGTTGCAGTCAGCTTTCTAGTTGCTGCTCAGAAAGAACACAAACAAAAGTGGCTTGTGGAGGAATAGGTTTATTAGGCTTACAGACTCGAGGCGAGACCATCCTGGCAGAGAAAACGATGGCATGAGCAGAAGGGTGGACATCACCTCCGCCATAGCACTGCAAACAATGGCAGCAAAGTGTACCAAACACTGGCGAGGGGAAGCTTGTTTATATCCCCCATAAGTTCGCCCCCAACAACACAGCTCCGTCAAGGTTCTAATTCCTGAACTGCCATCAGCTGAGGATCGATCATTCAGAACACATTCATTTGATTGTGGGGGACACCTGGATCAAACCATTACAGTTGGGTATCCTCAGTGTCTGTCTCCATTATCCTTACATAGGCTGTCTCACCACTTCCTCAAAGGTTTCGACTGGGCTCTATATCATAAGTTATGGGTGGTTCATCTCCTGCCTGGGTGATAGGCATCATTTCAGGTTGATATCGTGAGCTTAGTTTGCTGCACAGAGATCCCAAGAAGGATAATGTTTTCTAATAGCATTTAAAGTGGCAAGCAAGCATATGATATTTTGCAGCCAAAGAAATGGACATTAAATGATTATGATGAAGTGAGGCATCTTGACTATATGGATATCAAAGTTGTGGTACATATGCACTATGGAATTCTACTCAGCAATAAGGAAAAATGACATAATGAAATTTAAAGAAAGGTGGACGGACTTGGAAAAGATCATACTTAGCCAACTCACAAAAGAACAGAGAGACAAACACTGCATATTTCCCCTCATCTGCAGTCCCTAAGGAGGTTACACTTGAATAGTAAGCTAACCTGAAAGGTAAATTGAGAGACTGACAAAGGGTATGGAAGAACCTGGGAGTGAGGGGGAAATGGGAGGGTAGGGAGATATACACTAATCTAAACCAATAATGATGTGATACCATACAAGTAAGCTCAGGAGGAAGCTGGAGGCATAGTCTGGTAAAACGGCCCAAAGGGGGTGGGAATAAGTCTAACCCCAAGACAAGCAACTCTGGCCTGTAACTCCCTGTACCAGTAATGTTACTTCCCACACTGAGCTGTTGATCAAAGAGACCTGCCAGGTCCCTAAAACAAGACTGTCTTATGTCAAAGCTCTTGAACACCTGCCCCAGGCAAAAGATAAGACCCTGTTGCTAAGGATACCACAGACTGTCATCACACAACACCCAGAGGCACTGCTGGATGTGGAAAGAAAAACAGCTCCCAGATGGTAGGTTGTGTAGTGCTGGAAGGCATTACATGAAATGCCAGGGGAAATTGGCCAACAATGTTAGGAGAAAGCCACATCAACTGATGTTATGAGAATGCTGAGGACACTGCTATACGGCAGAGAACAGCAAGCCAAGAAGTGCTCATCTGTGCAATAGTGGCGCTAAACCTAGATGGGTAATCAACAGCTTGCTAATTGGCTAAGAGATCTATTCAGTGGTTAAGGAACCCTTTGCTGGAACGGGGATCCAAGGCAAATTCTTATTTAGACCAAGAACCAGGACTCCAAAGGGAAAGCAACACTAACCAGGGGTCTACAGAGAGGACCCACCCATTAGAATCTTGCCAAATTAACAATGTTTGTTTCATTTAACCTATATTGAGCTCACTCTCCAGTAGAGATTCTGTTTGTATTTTTCAGATGGCAGTGAGTATTGTGGATAACCCAATTCTACCACAGGACCTGAGATGATGGTTGACTCACAGGCAGGAGATGAGTGATTCCCAATTAATCATCTAGGGCCCAAACAAAACTTTTGAAGAAGTGGCAAACTAAGCAAGAGAGCTACCTCCACAGCAAGTCAGATAACCTATGAAAGGGTAAGGGAGACAGACACCAAGGATATCCAACATAGTCCAAAGTAGAAACCCAAAGACTCTTAAGATCTCAACAGAGAAGAGGGCGTGGTAATATTGTTAAGAGCCATGGTGAGGAAGAATAACCAGACATTGCCCCCCTTAACAAACACACACACACACACACACACACACACACACACACACAAACTGACTACTGCTTGTCCAACTCATAACCCCTTATGCCGTGGACCATTCCAGCATTCCCACTGAGAAGGGACTTCAGTGGGTTGAGGACAGGAAGGAGGGAAATTGGGTTGCCATCACAAAACCTGCTCATACAATGTATTGAATGATTAACAATAAATAAGTTAAAACATTTGTAATGTTACTTAAAGTTCAGAGAATAATAGGAAATATTTATCAAAAATTTAAATTTATAAACAATTCTTGATTATTTAGTTTTATTATTTTATTACTAAACAAAAGGGAGACCAAGATATATTTGGAAGTAAGATAATGGTTATGAGTATTCATTGTTTCAAAATCCACATTTCTAAACCTTATTCATTAGTGTATAATTATTCTCATGTTATAATTTAATAAAATTATATAAAAATAAATCCTTTCATAATCTCAGCAACTAATAAAAACTAATCTTAACATTACAATTTACAAAATGATCATGATGCACGTCCGATTATGTGTAGTATTAAACAGTTAAGAAAGTACTTTCTAAGATCTTTAAATATAAAAACATTTAGTATCTGTGCTTTGATCATGAATAGTCAAACAGCTCTGTGATTATGCCTGACCCTTGCACTAGTGATGTAGGCATTACAGTCAGTCAGGACTTCATGTCTCCATCCAGGTTAGAAGTAGAGATGAAAAGAACACAAATTTAGGGAACTTGGATTTGTATTTCAATATCAGCAAATAACTCAGCAACCCTCACCAACCCTTGATTTAATAATCTATAAAATAAGGATAATAATCAAATCATAGAATTGGAGGATAACATCTACAAAGCACCTGGCATGCCCAGGTCATCCAAGACAAAAATGCTAAAATAATGAAGACTTCATAGTTCTTGGACAGTTTCTGAAACCTTTCCCTAAAATCCCTTTCTAGAGAAAATAAAGTCCATTTGTCTTAAATAAAATGTTTTTACAGGTGCAAAACATGAGCTCCATGAAGGAAAATTGCTTTGAAAAAAGTCCCCTTTTTTGGCTATCATTATGAAACTAGTGCTGCAAGCTGGGCATGAAAAAATAATCCTTTCAAAAATGTCGCACTATGTGACCAGCCAAGTTTTATTCCATAAGTCATTTGGATAAGCACTGAATTGGAATGACTATTGCAAAAGAGAGAGAGGTTGAGAGAGACTTCCATGTCACCCTCCCCAAGTCCTACTTGAGTTCCCTGTGGTGGGGTTTAGGGAAGGAACTTAAACCCAAACGCTCAGCCTAGAATCCTGGCAGATATTAAAAAGGCCAAGCACTTGTCACAGTGATAACTCACTCCCCCTGGCAACTACCAGAATGAGGACACCACAATGCTCTTCCTCCCAGCAGAAGACAAACAACTATTGGCACTTCCTAATTTGTAGCTAGGTAAAAGCTCTGACTTTAATCTGGTGTCCTGGGTATAGATAATCAGGTGTTGCAAATTGGAAGAAATTTACCTTTAAATTCTCCAGAATAAAGGCAATGCCCCCCCCAACATTTTCATCCAGATATGTGTGTTTCATGTTTGTTTCTTTTCTGCACACCATTTCCTTAGTTTTTAATCTTCCTTTTCTCCTATTTCCAGCCTTTCACACAGGCTATCCCAACCTCCTTTAACAATGTCCTGCTTGAATCATCAATGGAATGTTCCAGGCCCAGAAATCACTTAAGATAAAAGTTCTAACATAATGATTACTTGATAATGGTTTCACAACTTCTGAAAACCTCCATTTTTAAAGTCTTCCATAAACACAACTCATTGATGATGTATAATAAACTCATTCTTTCCCTTCCCTACCTTCCCCCAAATTTCATAATAGGTTATTAATTTTATAAGTATGATATCATAGTTTATGTTATGTATGATTGATTTTCCCATAATCATGAAATTCACTTGCATTTCAAGGGTTATGATTGTTGCCAAAATTAGAAAGATGTTACAAGTTATTATATCAACATAGGATCTTTTTTGTCAAATGCGGGGGAAAAAAGAAAAACCCATTTAGGCTTCTGGTAGATAGCCCAGAGGAATTGCTACTTTAAATTAATCCCATTTTTATTCTAGATTCATTCATCCTTAAATTCTGCTACCCTAGATTCTCTACAAGCTCTACTTGTTTTTGTTTGCTGGTTTTATCCAGAAAGATTCCTATTTTTAAAAAAAAACAGGGTCATTGGCAATGAAGATAAAGAATTTGATGTAGGAAGGCACGATTGAGACTAAACATTGCATACATTGGCTATACATTGGCTAAGGATAAGCACAAGCTTCCAGCTAAAGATTGAAACTCGATTCTTGCTACCAAAACAATTCAGCTGGGATGAACTCAGTATGCCGAAGCCACCTGTCATTCACTGTGTGGGAACTGTGCAATAACTCAGCATTTCTCAAATTCTATTTCACATTCTTTAAAAATAATTGTTATGATTTAGCAGAAACATTAACTCTCTCATGCAAAGGCCTCATAGCTGACCTCATCGTTTCCATTATTGCCTCTCATTTCACTTAGAACAGAAAGCAAAGTCCATCATTGGCCGATGCTGTCCACCACCTTCTCATCACCTCTCTTCCTTGACCGGTCAAACTCTCACTGCTTCTAGATCCTTCTGTTCCGGCCACTCTGAACCCCTTACAGCTCTTCACATATTCCAGAAGCACTGTTGCCTTAGGACCTGGCCCTGCATATAAACCTACATAGTTACTATAATGCAAAAGGCAGCCCTATTATTGGGGACATGCTAGTTAGTATCACTGACATTTGTTTTAAAAAAATAGATATGGTACAACTTGAAATTTTTCAGGGTATAGAAGGAAAAAGGAATAATCTTCCCAAACCATGACAAATACATGCCAAGAAACCTCCCATTTCCATGACACAAGGTTTGCAGGAGTCTGCAGGATGCCATTTCCACAGTGACACTGTCAAGAGCTGTCACCACAGCCAGTGTAGAGAGGCGGAGGCTCAGGCTTTGGGAGGCTAAATGTCATACCCACAGGGAAGCAGAGCTGAGAAGAGAATCCAGCTTCTCGTCCCCTGAGAATCTTCTCTGAAGCCTTTTCTGGGTCGCTTCCAAAATGTCGCTGCTTTTACACCCAGCCTTCACAGATGTGCACAGACCACATTTTAAATTGAGCATTTAGGTTTGTTTTTGTTCGTTTGACTTGACAACATGGGCTCTTAGTTCGGGAGTTCTCATCTTGAATCAGATAATAAACAAAACATCATCTCTGGGTGAGCCAATTTTGAAATTTGACTGATTCTTGCTACTGACAATGCAGCTGGGATGGCTGAAAGCACACAGCCATTCACTCTGTATAACTGTGCAATAACTCAGCGTTTCTCAAGTTTGACTTTCTATTCCTTAGAATGGGATAACCACCACTTCGTGATAACTTAGCTGGAATGTCCATGCTTATGTGCAACACTGCAAACGCTCTTAGCTGGCCTCCTGCTTTTCATTCTTACCTATCACTCCATTGGGATCAGAAGCCAAAGCTGATCTTTGGTGGAGCTTCTGCAGCTTCTCATCACCTCTCCACCCTGAACAGCCACCACTCTCGTGGCCCTAGATCATTTTGCTCTAGCCACTCTGGATGCCTCTCCATTGTCAAATATCCCAGAAACACTCCTCCCTCAGGACCTTTTTACTGGCCATTTCCTCCACTAGGAAATTCTTGTCATGTGTAGTCATACAAATTATTCCCTTATCTCCCTTTGTGCCTTGTTTTTGTATCAAAACTTACAACTCATCCTCCTCTTAATATCCCCTCTTTGTTCCTTTATTTTTCTACTGAGCACTAACTAACACATCTTGTTTGTATTTATCAGTAATTTTGTTGTCTGACTCTCTCACTAACATATAAACTCAATGTTAGCACTCAATGTTAGCACTTTGTTGAGGAATTAACTGTTAATTTGAGAATGGAGAAAAGATTTAGCTTCTCCTAACCAGACTTTATTCTAGTCCCAAGATAGAGCTATAGCTGTCACATAGTAGGATTTAGTAATTGTTGAACTGATGGCTGAATTTAAGAGCTTTGAAAATTGTGACCTTTGAAGTATGAAAAAAAGGAAAAGAAGAAAAGGAAGAAGGAAGTGAAGAAACAGGAAGTGAGAAAGAACCATGTCAGTGATGCTTAGACTGGAATGACAAAGAAAGAGATCCAGGCAGCAGAAGGAAGACAGAAAAGGAGTGGCTCCTATCTGAAAAGCCCAGAGAAGAGGTGGAAGGAAACACGAAAGGGAGAGCTGGTCTTCCTCCTGCTCACTCAGCATGAACAAGATTTGACTATTGTTTATTTTGGGCAGAAACAGTGCTGGCCTCAAAAATCTAAAGATCATCTGGTCTTTGTGAATGACCCACTCAGCCTTTCTCTCAAGGTCACAGTGAACTTGTGACAGGCCTAATGCCACATCCAGGAGACCACTGACAATCAGATCTAACTATGCTGAGTTTTCTTTGGAACCCTGTCTGAGCCCATGTGAAATGGCAGGTTCTCAACACCAGCACTCTGAAGCCATGGCCAACACCAGGAATGACATGCTCTTCCATGTGTACCTTCTCAAACACAAACACGCCTTCTGACTGCACGATTATATCCCCAATCTGCTACACATTTCTCATTCAGATCGCAAACAGTGGTGGGTCCTTTGGAACAAGAGGGAATGGCTGAAAAAACAGAGGACTTTTTCTCCTGCTCATGAAGGGCTCTCTCAGGCCTCAAGGTGGAGCAGGGGGCTTTGCATCCTGACTTAGCCCCTACTGTAATTTTCATTCCTCCTTCATAGCAGTACTTATTTCCATAGCACTTGATCTTGCAAAAACTATTTTGTGCTTAGGAAACGGCCTCCAATTCACAAGCTTCTTGGGGTATTTTTTTTTTTTATTTAGCTAGAGTTTCTCCATCCCAAAGATTTAAAGCATGATGGAAACTTCATGAATCAGAACATCTCTCTAGAGTTAAAAGCCGGCTGTGATATTTGCACATCAATATACCAGATCCAAAAGGAAGGGCAAGGTCAGGTGAAATTAATTGCCAAGGTCACAGTTCTCCTCAAATGGTGTGGGATTCAGAATTGCTGATCCCCAGTGCTTCGTGCCAGGTGGGTATCTCTCCCATCCTCCTTGTAAAAGATACTGTGACATAAAGTTAATCTACTGTGTGTGGAAGCCACAAGGCTTCCCTTAACTCTTTCCTTCCTTTCCAATCCAGATTATTGAAAGCATGGAAAAGATTAGACCATAGGCCCATGACCTCATTGTATTGCCATATAAATGAAATAACCTTACCCAAAAGTCCCATCTGAGAATTATTTGTCTACCCAGGAGCAGCCACTGGTCAATACTTTCTCCAAACACTCAAATTATTTTTAGTCACTTTAATTTCTTGAATAAATACTTGCTTCATTGAATTCACTTTAATTCTGAGAATCTAAAACCAATGGTGCTTTAAAAACACAAAGGTCCACATGACAAGACTGAGGAGAAGAAATATATAAATAATACTTGTTTTACTGCCCTTAACTAGAAAAACCTTTAAAGTGGCACCTTGCGGGGGAGCTCCTTAAAGGAGCCTGTTGCAGCCTATCCAAGTGATTGGGTTAAGCCAAGGGATTTCAGATCCCTAGGGAGCAACTTGGAAATCAGAATTCTGCGCGACCGTCTTTGCGTTCTTGGATCTCAGGAAATTCTGCAAGTAGGGACTCACAGCGGGGAGGACTTTCCCGGGGCTCGGGTTGTGCCACCAGGGAATCTCACCATCAGTGGGCGTTTAGCGCAGCCAAGCGACAGGCTGGCGCCAGGGCTGGGCAACAGCGGAGGCGCCGGCCGAGGCGGGGAGAACTTTGGCGCTCGCTCGCTCCGAGCAGAACCACCCTTTGCCGGCCAGCAGTGTCGCTCCTGCGAGGAAGCGGCGGCGGCGGCGGCGGCGCCTGGGCGGAAAGAACAGCAAAGAGAGGAAGAGCAGAGGAAGTAACCGGAGAAGAAGGAAAATGCACCCAGCGCTGGCGGCGCGGGCGAGAGGGCGGCACACGGGGAAGAGAGGCAGATCGGGCGGCTTCTTTTCCGCGCCCCACGCGTGACCGCGCTCTCCAAGCGACCTCAGTAAATGAGTGAGTGGAAAGGAAGAATCCGTCCAAGGGACACCGTCTCTCTGTCACCGCTGCCCCTTGGAAGTCCGGTGGCTCCTGGCGGGGATCGACGCAGTGCCCGAGGCGTCCTGCAGATGGGGCGGGCCGGGATCAGGCACCCGAGCCGCGGGTGACCGACCGGCGCTGGCCCGCGCGCCCGCCCGGCTCGCCCAGAGGATGCCAAGCGGAGGAGGCTGGGCGCCGCGTCCGAGACCTCGGGGCGCACGCTAGGCTTCCACTCGGATGGCCTGGAGACCGTCCCGGTGCCTGCGAGCCCTCCGCCGCGTCTAGAGAAGCCGCGCTTGGCACTGGGAGGCGGAGACCTCGGGCGGAGGCGACCTCAGGCGGCGGCCGCAAAGGGGCGAGCCGGGCGCAGGAGGGGGGCGCGCTTTCTCCCTGCGGGTCTCAGTAATGAGGAGACTGAGTTTGTGGTGGTTGCTGAGCAGGGTCTGTCTGCTGCTGCCGCCGCCCTGCGCACTGGTCCTGGCCGGGGTGCCCGGCTCCTCCTCGCACCCGCAACCCTGTCAGATCCTCAAGCGCATCGGACACGCGGTGAGGGTGGGCGCGGTGCACCTGCAGCCCTGGACCACGGCCCCGCGCGCCACCAGCCGCGCTCTGGACCGCAGCGGGGCAGATGCTCAGCGAGATGAGCCCCCCGAGTCTGGGACTTGGCGGCCCCCCGCGCCCTCGCAGGGCGCGCGCTGGTTGGGGAGCGTCCTGCATGGCCGGGGTCCACCTGGCTCCCGGAAACCCAAGGAGGGCGCCAAGGCCAAGACCCTGTGGCCGAGGGACGCTCTCCTCTTCGCCGTGGACAACCTGAACCGCGTGGAAGGGCTGTTACCCTACAACCTGTCTTTGGAAGTAGTGATGGCCATCGAGGCGGGCCTGGGCGACCTGCCGCTCTCGTCCTTCTCATCCCCCAGCTCGCCCTGGAGCAGTGACCCTTTCTCCTTTCTGCAGAGTGTGTGCCACACCGTGGTGGTGCAAGGGGTTTCGGCGTTGTTGGCCTTCCCCCAGAGCCAGGGGGAAATGATGGAGCTCGACTTGGTCTGCTCAGTCCTGCACATCCCAGTCATCAGCATCGTGCGCCAAGAGTTTCCGCGGGAGAGTCAGGTGAGGGGAATCGGGCGCGTGGAGTGAGGTGCGCTGCTGGGAGTCGCGACCACAGAGGGAGTAGAAGAGGCTAGACCACCCATCGAGAGACTGGGGGCGGTGCAACTTTGAGAATAGTTAAGTGCCGGACGATATCCATAGCGGTAGGTTGCTGTAGGAGTTAAGGAGATGTGACATAAAACATTTTAAGCGCAGATTCAGGTAAAATGCGAAGTGGGAAGTTGTTGATGGAAGGGAGAAAGTGGGAAGAATAGGCCAAAAAAATGTCATGTTTTAACAAGCTGGGAGAAATCTAATGCATGCCAGACACCTAAAAGTCGGTGTTCATTCAGAACCTTGGAGAGCGATCGACAGTTCGGAGACTAAAGCAAGGACTGGGGGCGGGGCACCTTGGGGAACTCTGACAGCCTGTGGCCAAGAAGAAAAAAAAAAGCATCTGTTCTGCTCATTTGACTTCCTCGGTGATGGTGGAGGGTCTGGGCTTAGGGATGGTGTAAGAGGGGAAGCACATGCCTCTGGATCCCTCTGAGTCAGTAAATAGTCTACAACTAGTACAGAAGCCATAGGTAAAGAAGAATGGCTAATTGTTGTATTGACAAGCATTAGAAATATTAGCTGAGAGTTAGAAAGGATGAAGAGGCTCAGCTGAGGAGTGTGTGTTTGTCCGTACCTTGATAGTATGCGATTGCTGTGTTCAGCCCATTTCTGCTCTGGTTATTAAAGAATAAATGAATGGGGGGGCACTGGTGATTTAGTTTTGTAGGAGACTAAAAACACTAAAAGCTAAATAGGTTTTCAATAAAAAATAACACTGTTGACAAGCAACAATGAAATACATATTCAAAGAGGGGGCAGCATCCTTTGAGCAACAAAATTTTTTGACATTTGAGAGACTACTTTTACTTTTTATTTATGAAATAACAGATTGTGTTAATTCTTGTACAAAATAATCATGAGACAAATAGATGATTGGCACTAGACCCATTTTAAAGATAGAGAAACTGAGGAAGGTTCTGTGGTGTGAGGGAAGAGTCTAGACACTGGTTATTGTCCTGTCTAATTTTACATCATTTTGACTCTGTCTTTCCAATTGGAAAATTTTTTTCTAAGTTCCCTCTTCATGCACTTTTGATAAAAAAAATAAAAACTAAAATGAACAGAAGCAATGAACAAATGAAAAGTTTGATAGAATCTGTGCCTAAAATTCCAAGGGAATACTAAAGATTTATTTTGCCAGAAAAAAAACCTTAAATCTTCCATTTTTAATCTTAAGAAGGGCCAGTACAAACTACTTCTCAGCAGTGATCAGAAGATTCCTGTTTAATGATAAGCTAGAGATTTGTTCTATAGAACACGTGCAGACTAATTAACTCTCATCTGACATATTTCTTTCACCTGTATCTGAATGGCGATAGGCAGCAGATGAAATGGCATGGGAAATACAGGGGCACAATGCTGCCAATGGACAGTGTTATAAACATGAAATTGCATCCATAAGCTACATTGTTAATGTGCATGCAGAACAAGACCTAATGAAATGCAGGAATCAGCACCACTAGCTTCTCATTGCTGCTTACTTATTACCTAATCTTTCAGAAGTTGCCAATAACAGTCACCATCTCCAGACTCCTTCCCATTTGCAGATTGGCAAGAATTTTCTCCCAAAATTAGTGTTCTTTACTTAGAAGGGAAATGTCTATCCTCCTTGATGGATGTGTGCTGTTTATGGCACAGGATAAGATGGGGAAAACCATGAAGCAGCAGCGTCTAGAATCAGTAAACTTCTCAGCTTTAAGGGCACTCAGGGAAGAAAGTCCTCCAGGGACAGTGCTTACAAGCTGGTTATAAATCCTTGGCCAAGTGCTTTGATTCCTGTACTCCAAGTCTCTGTCAGCACCATTACTTCCATGGCTCATGTTTTGAAAGGAACAATCACTATAAATCAGATTAAGTTTGTCTGGGTGAGGAGATTTTCTTTCATCTTCCTTTGTGTTTTAAACTCAAACATATGTAACTTGACTGAGCTTACTTTTAGTATGTCATTTAAATGCCATTCTATAATATGCTATATTAAAATGCCCTGCTCAATATCAAGTAGCTGTAATATGCAATTTTAGGATACGAGTAGAATATGCTCTTAGAAAAATTAATAACTGGTCTTCCCTTTCCTTCCTCTGAAAAGTGGATCTTTTTCTAATACACTGATATGTTTTTTATAAACATTCTAGATTTAAAAGGATGCCAAAGTCATTTTATATATTAGATGAAATTAACTTAATTTGGCCACTGTGTTTGTAGTCTACCACTCAGTGACCTCATTTATTGATGACAGTCCCTGAACAATGACTTCTAGAAGAAAGTGTACTTACAAAACCAAGTGCAATAAGGTTGTGTGGCTTAGTGAAATAAGTCAGAATTGCTTCTAGAATCAAAGTAGCAACAGCTATCCTCTCTCGTTTTATATAAGCAAGCTGGGGTTTTTTCATATGAAAGTTTTAATTATTAAATCATGGCTTGGTAACATCATGACACAGCTCTTGAGTGACAGGAGATACAAATGAGATGATCAAGTCTGAGAAAAGCATGATGTTAATTTTGATATACTGTTGATTTAAAACATAAATACATAGGGTTGATCATCAGCTTGGGAAAGACCAACTTCCTTTCAAGCAGGAAAATCCACAAAGCAGGTTGGTAAATATTCATTTTAGAAGACATATGTATACTATCACCACACAGAAAATCTTGATATAACATGCCACATGGGGTGGATCAAAGAACATCACCATCCAAAGAATTCTGACTTCACCACATTCGATTCCCCACTTGGGGGTGACCTATATTATTTGAAAGGTCACGTCATTCTAAACTCTATTTCTGTGACCCTTTAATAACAATGATGCATATGAACCAAGTTACATTTAAGTTACAGTAAGTTCCAGAAGCTCTTTCTTTCCTTCCCCTACCCATACCCTGTTTTCTCCTACATGTTTTGCGCAGTTTCTTTGAAACTAACTCCTAAAAATTTACCTGATATATATATATGTATATATATATCTCATATTAATGCTATATTGGTTGTCATTAACCATAGTCAATGAAGTAGTACACATTCCTTAGATCCATCCCCATGCAATTCAAATGTGACAGCACAGTTACTTACAGCTCTCACTGAATGTACCAACCACAGGTTCACTTGCCTCATGAGCCATATGTGCTAATTAATACATGTTTATTTCATGATAACACAGACTAAATACTAAATAATGAATGCATTAAAATTTAGCTAGTATACCAGTACTCTTGCATGGTACTGGGGGCAGAATATGATATTATATATGACTTGGGTGCTCATGAAGGCCAGGATAGGGTACTTCCTTTTAAAACATCTGCTCTCCACTGTGTTGATTTTCTTTGACTTCCTCTATGTATTGGCACTAGTCTCTTTCCTCTGGAGGAAAGAATTTATTTATAATTCATAATGAATGGCTGATAGTAGCACCTAATTATAGCTGACTTGAAGATAAATGATTTCAAATTAAATGTCAAGTGATGCAATTTTTTTCTAGTAGTGATCTTTCCAGGTTATTCTTGAAAAACAGATACCTGGGATTAATTTGTGAGTTATTTCTTAATTCAGTAATTTGTTTACATCATTTCTTTCTTTTTTTGAAAGAAGTGCTGCAGAAGAGATGAGCAGACACTATTTACTGGGTAATTAGTCTCACCCACACTTTTTTGTGTTTGCCATGGTAGCATCATCTTGTCCATAAAGAAAATGTTTTCTCTTGATTTTACTTAAATATCACAGAGTTAATTTATGATTGTTACCACTATCTGAATTCCCAACCTTAATGTCTGTCTGATTCTTAGTGCTTTTATGTCCTGGTATTACAGAAGACACTGCGGATTTTGTGCTATTGGATTTTATTTCATGGACAGTTCAATCAAATTTCAACCACATCATACCAAAGAGTACAATGTAATTTAAAACATATGAGATAATAGTCACAAGGTTTCTAACCTGCCTCTCTCTAGTTCTTATTGGCCTCTGTAATATTTGGCAACTGTCTCTCTCTGAGCATCTATTCTTATCCATCAAAAACATATATTTCTTTACATGCTGAGTTGTATTATAAATCAGAGTGAAAAGTAGTTTGGATGAGTCTATCATGTTAGCCAAATATAGGAAAAGTGTTGGTCAATGAACTGATAATAAGCAGTGTAATTCACTGAGAGCCATGACACACATCTGTAATTCCCAGAACTCAGGAGGATGAGGCAAGAGAGTGAGGTCAAGACCAGTACAGGCCACATAGGCCCTGTCTCAAACAAACAAACAAACAAAGTGTCAGTAGGTCTTAATCTTTCTAATTCTCCATTAGTCAAACAAACTCCATCTGTCTCTCTACCTATCCCACATTTTATTTTAATTGTTTAAGGAAAAGACAATGAAAAAGAATTAGGGGGATGGAGAGATGACTCAGCAGTTAAGGTGTTTGCCTATAAAAGCCAAAGACCAGAATTCAATTCCCCAGTACCCACTTAAAGCCAAATGCACAAAGTGGTACATACAACTGGAGTTCCTTTACAGTGACTGGAGGCCCTGGCATGCTCATTTTCTCTCTTTCTCACTCACTCACTCACCCACCCACTCTATCTATCTATCTGTCTATCTATCTATCTATCCATCTACCTATCTATCTTTCTATATCAGGCTCTGTATGATTGCAAAAAATAAGTAAATAAATTAATTTTTAAAAAGGATTAATTTTCTAATTAGCTTTTTTTCCAGGAAAAGAAAACAGGTCTCTATTTATATCAAAGTTTATGATCTATGCCACACCTAACCTAGTATCTGAAACTTTAGACACTGCTATAGAAGTATAAAATGTGAGAGTGCAATGTTTGGAAACCTGTTTTCGTATGTATGTGAAAAGTTTATCATGAGAGAGGATGATAAAAGCTAAAAAACATAACTTATCCTTATAATGGCATATTTTTATCATAAATTTTGCAGTATGAGCATATTGACTATTGGTCATAGTCCCATCAGGTTAGACTCTTATATTTCCTCCTCTTCTGCCCCCATTCCATTGAGCGCCTCCTTAGTGAAGTTATTGGTATTCACTATGGAGTCATGAATGCACCGGTCAGTCTCTGTGGTGGGGACAGTGTCTCAGGATACTCCTTACCAACCTGTGACTCTTACAATAAAATACATTGTTGACTCTTGAGTCCCACCCTGTTGAATTAGGGTTTCTCCTTGTCTCCCACTGTGTTTGCCAGCCTCGCTGGCCATTGAGCTTCTTGCAACTCTCTTGTCTCTACCTCCTTTCTCAGCCACAGTCATGCTGGAATTATACCAACCCTACATCTGGCTTTACATGGGTTCTGGGGATCCCAACATAGCGATGCCTGCATGGTGAGCAATTTATCCACTGAATCGCCTCCTTGAAACTCATATTTTTTCTATAGGCATATTTGTCATTCATGAGACTATGGACATAAGAGAAACAAACTTATACTTACCCCTGGTCACAGTCAGCCACAGGCTGCTGGGATGAATCTTCAAACCAGGCACAATTTTGGGGGAGGAAAGTATTTATTGAAACTACAGATTGAGGGGAATTTCCTTAACAGCAAAAGAGGCTGGCCCTCTTTCACAGGTTCGAGCAGACAGAGAAACCCATCACCAACACCACACACAGACAGCAAACAGGCAGGAGGGCCCAAAGAGAATTTCTTCTTCTTTATATAGCCTTAGGGTGGGTCTTGCAGCCCTATCCCAGACTTAATGACTTCCCGAGTCTCTGGAATTTCCTTCATACACTGCCCACACAGGAAAGGATGTTTAGCTCTAGTTTCTTTGAGCTTCTTTACATCTTGCTCCCTACTGAGGCGCTGCCTTCCTGTAAACATCCTCAGAGACACACCCAAGATAATTTAAAAAATCAAGTTGACAACAAAACCTAACCATCAAAAGTCCACCCCTTGTCAACTTGATATCAAATCATATCTCCTTATATCATGCTTGATTCTGCCTAAAATTATATAACTCTCTCACATACAAATGGAAACGCATAATCTCCCCCCAACACAAGGCAAGGCCTTAACTGTGAGTTTTATAAACCAAAACAAGGTACATGCTTTTAACATATAATGGCACAGAGCAACATTTCCAACTGCTATGAGGCATAATAAGGAAAGATTGGGCCAATGCAAACTCAACAAACATCAGCAAACATCCTCATCTGCAGTTTAAGTCCCACAGCACAACCAGTGACTGACAGTCTCCAGATTTTTCAGTTTTGTCCCTCCAGCTTAGCTGAGTAGCTGGGGAAACTCCCATCCCGAGCTAACAGCACTCCATGGTAACCCTTGCATAGTCTTGGCATGTCCAAAACATCTTCAGGTCTCCATTGCAAACCACGGCTCACTTTCCAATGGCTTCATTTGCCAATCAGGGACTTCACACCCTGTTCCAAATACCATATCTCAGCAGCGGCTCCTGGAACCATGTGCACTTCATGACCCACTCCACACATGCATTCCTCATGCTTCCAAAAGCAATACCAGGTATGCGGGACACAGCCATGTTGTTAATTCAGGGACAAAATACACATGACTTTGAAAAGCAGATTCCTTTCTTTCAGCGATTTCCTTTCCAAAGAGTTTGCACAGTCCATCTTTCTGTCCTTCCTGGGTGGAAACACCTCAGGCATCTCTCCATTGTTGCAATGTAAAGCAGTTGGGCCATAATAAAAAGTCAGTCTCTGGGCCAGTAAATTAAACTTGCTTTGAGTTTTTTCCAACTTCAAATCTTAAATTCTCAGTCCCATATCTATAGCCAAGCAAACAGTCAATTTCTTAAATTCAGCCTTGATCAAACTTTCTGGGCATGGACAGTAGTATACATCCACCCCTTGGCTCAGGTTTCTTTACATCTTGCACCCTACTGAGAGGCTGCCTTCCTGTAAACATCCTCAGAGACCCACCCAAGAAAATTAAAAAGATCAAGTTGACAACAAAACCTAACCATCACACCCCTCTTCTGCCAAATATACCACTTTGTACACTATCCAAATCATCCAGCATCTTTTACAATGAAATATTTCTTGATGAAAAAAGCAGCATGTTCATTCAAATTGGCACAAGCTTCTTATTTCATAATGTACTGATAATACTTTATAAACCAGTTACCTTAAGTGCAATTGCCCTGGGCAATTGTGTGGGATTCTCATAGCAAGGCACTGCTCTCACTGGCAGCACCTTTCAGTACAACAAAGAGAAATCCCCTTGTCTTTTTTTGTGTACTCTGGTCACCACCACATACAGAGAAAATATAGTATAAGCAAGGTGAGGCTTAGCTTATAAAGCTGACAAGAAAGAGAACATCTCATAACATATTAATATAGCCACTTAGCTTTTTTCTTTTCTTTCTTTCTTTCTTTTTTCTTTTTTTTTTTTTTTTTGTCTTTCAAGGTAGGGTCTTGCTCTAGCCCAAGGTCACCTGGAATTCACTATGTAGTCTCAGGGTCTCAGGGTGGCCTCAAACTCAATGCAATCCTCCTACCTCTGCTTCCAAAGTGCTGGGATTAAAGGTATGCACCACCACACCTGGCCACTTTGTTTTCTGAATTGATGCATGGATAGCAAACTAAGGGAAGTCTTAAAAATATTCAATTGTCTTCCTGAACTTTCCTTTGTGGGATGGTAGGAGAGAAAAAAAAAGTAGTTGGTAGTGGAGAAAAGTAAATGCATGAGTAAGACAACGTTTGCCCCTTCCCTCAACCTGATGCCTCAGCCAAATTGTCAGACTTGTTTTAAGAGTGAGCTTGATCTTCTGCACTAAGGAAGCAGGGTGACTCATGACTGAGCTGGTAAGATGTCAACAGAAGGAAACCCCTGAAACACTGGAATCTGATTGGTCAGAACTGACCTATAATGGAGAAAAGCTTCATTCAAGGAAGACTTTCTTTCCAGTCAGGCTGAAGTATAACTCTCTGTTACTTGTTTGGGGTATTTAATCTAGGAGAATTTTCATCATGTGTGTTTTAATGGCACATAATATATTTAATAACATTTGGGGTTTTCAAGACTTCCTCACAAGTGTGTTTACATATCATCTTAAGAGTCTGTAGAGAACAATGTATACATATATAGAGACGTAGAAAGAGTATTTTAGGACATGAGAAGTGCTCAGGAAGAAACAAACCTGAGCTATGTTTGCATCCTGAAGACAAGAATAAAGAGAAAGGCACGTCTATGTCCAGCTTTGGTTGATAAACACATATCAAACTCCACTTTTTAACAGTGAGGGCAATTAGTTGAAGCATAGAGGACTAGGGGCTGCAGTCATACAAAATGAGGATATCCTATCAACATAGAAAAAAGTATAATAAAAATTGATGTAAAGTGTGAATTTGTTTTTGAAAACTGTGATCCGAAACTTCACTTGTAAAGAAGTTTTTATAAATAGATAGCAGACGTCTACATTTACCTACCGTGCTTCTATCTTTCTAAAAGCATATACACACAATACAATTAAAAGCAAGAGAAAAAGACAAGTTACTTTCATAGTTCCTCCTTATGTTCTTTGTGTTTCAATAAGAAAACGGATTTCAGTCAGCATAATAGGAAAGGAAAAACATGATGACATCAAAATAAAAGAGGGACTACTTGGAAGGAAGAAGGGATTCCGTGAGAAGTGGGAAGGGAAGAGTGGTGAGAGAGAATGATGATCATGGCATATTATCTATATGGATGGAGGTTGTCAATGAAAGTTAAATAAAAGAAAAAATTAGGAAAAATAAATTGTAGAGGATACTTAAGTTTACCAAAGTGCTTTCTCTTTTATTTTATTATTTTATCATCATAGTTACTTTTTGAGGTATATTGGACAAATATTTTTATTTTTATAATGAGAATGAAAAAAATAATAACATATAAATGAAGGAACTATATAGTGGGAAACAAGACTTTAGCTGAGTGTAGTGGTTCACCCTATGACTTTGTAGGCTGAGGCAGGAGGGTTGTGATAAATTCAAGGTTAATTAAAGGTGGCAAAGTGAAACCCTGTATTAAAAAGAAAAGGGAGAGAAAGAGAAAGAACACTCCACATCTATATTTCAACCTAAGATCTACAGCTTCCTAGATTCCTACCTTGGGAAATAAGCCTGACATTTCTGTTTTGATTTTTTGGAGTGTATTGTATGTGTAGTGCGCTAAAATCAGTGCTTAGATTACAGCACAGTTCAATGACCAGGGTGGTGATGATGGTCATTGCTCTAGTACGGAGACATACTGATATGCTTTAGTATGGAGGCTACTCTTCAGGGAGCATTCATGTATGCTTTCAGTGTGTATGTGAGGCTTAGAACATCCTTCTTTAGTGAAACAAGACAAAGAATAAAGACATTTACTGTTTTAAAACCCTACTAATGGTTCTGGTCTTCCCATCATCAAATCTGACATGCACCCACAATCAAAGCATATTATTGAGTTATCTGGAAATGAAGTGGAGACTGAGGTCTAGTTTGGAGGCTGTGAGTAATGAAACTCAAGGGCAATAGAAGGGAGATGATACTTGCTTTATTGGCAAATGTTTAAATTCCCAGTACCCTGGTGCATAGCTCTTTAAAAAGAGCTTGAGTACATGACTTGGACTTTGGGTTTGTGTGGCATTCTTAAGCCTAAATCTTGACATCTACCAGTTTTCATCAGGGCCAAAAAAAGAAAAAAGTGACAGAGAAATGGAGGTAAAGGATGTGGTCTGTAAAGGAATCACCTTGTTTTGGCTATGCTAGGCTGAGTAACGATCTTCCAAAGACGTCCATATTCAAATTACCAGAAACTGTGAATATGTTCCCTTCTGTCACAGAAAAGACTTTGAAGATGTGACTATGCTGGGTTTTATGAGGTGGAGAGGTTATCTTGGAGTATTTGCAGAATCACAAGTGTCTTTGTAAGAATGACACAGGAAGAAACCAGAATGCAATGCTCTGGTACAAGAAGCAGAGATTTGACTGGCTCACTTGAAAGTTGGAGAAAAGGGGCCATAAGCCAAGGAGTGCTTACAGCCAGTAGAAACTGCAAATGAAAGAAAATGGATTCTTCCTCACACTCCCCAGAAAGATTATCACATCCTGCCAACATCATGACTTTAAGCCTACAAAAATCATTCCATGCTAAGACCTACAGACATAAGTAAGAAAAGAATTAGGTGTTATTTTAAACCTCTAAGATTATGGTAACCTATTATAGCAACAATAGTGAATTAATAAACTTGTCTAAATAGACTCATGCAGAAAGAGACGAAAATAGAGATAAAAAAGATAGAAAGATAGTGACCTGACCTACCTCACCTTGGGGAGGCTGGTTTTATTTCAACTTATAAATTTTGGATCTGGAAAATAATTTAAGAGATCAAGCACTATTTCCTGTCTTCTATGGCACAGTTGTGCTACCCACTATACAAAGTTGTAGATTTTTTTGTTAGAAAGGGCAGAGTTTAACTCAACATGGATTAAAAGTTCAGGAGTTTCCTCTTTCTCATGAAGGATTCATCTATATTAACCTAACTATGGCTTAAATCAACCCAAACTATAAGGGATTAGCTCTCTATGCTAAGACTTGCTAAAAAGAATATCCATAGAGCAAAATCATTTTGTTTTATTAGATGCTGAAAATATCAAAAGTATTTGATGCACATGACTTTGAGAGCTTTTTTTGAATGCAATCACTTTTCTGATTGCAAAAGTAAGGTACAGGCACAACTACCCATGTGTGCCTAAAACTAGCTCTGAAAAATATTTTCATGTATTTTGTTTTCTCAGTTTAGGAAGTGTAATGGTTTGAATGTATGGCCCCATAGACTCAGACATTTTTGTTTCAACTATTTATTTATTTAGGTTTGTTCCTGATAGGGTCTCACTCTCGTCCAGGCTGACCTCAAGCTCACTATAATCCTCCTATCTCTGCCTCCCAAATGCTCCCAATGCACCACTACAGCCAGCTGCAATTTTAATTAAACTTCCTACTTGAGCCCTTGCTGTAGGAGGCGTGTCACTGGGGGCAGATCTTGAGTCCTGCTCTAAGGAATGTAAAGAACAGTTTGAGCTCTGGACATTTTGTGTGCTGCCTGTTAGTGGTGTCTCTCTGCATGGATCCATGCAAGTGAGCCAACTTATTCTGCCATCAATGGTATTTCCCTGGAGTTTGTAAGGCTGTAAACCCCTTCCTCTCACAATCTTCTTCTGGTTGGATGTTTATCCCAGCAATGGAGGCTGACTACAACAGGAAAGTTCTCCTCCCACTAAAATTGGAATTGGTCAAGGAAGAGGGCAAAAAAGAGTAAACATGATCATTTAATTTCTTTTTGAAAATGAGAAGTTGGCATGGCTATTGAAGCTTGGCAACTCTGAGTTGATGCTATTAAAGGGTGAGAGTTTAATTTTGTGTTTTCAGAACTCTGTAAGTGGCTGAATCTGCATGATTCTAAATATCGGCTTCACCTATGTGTTTCAGTGACACAGGAGAATGACAACCATCCTCTCAGCTAGGATGGTTATTAGCTGCACATCCCTGAGAGTAGGGTACTGCCACACTGCATTCCGGCTGCAGAAGCTTCATGTAGTCTGTTGAGGTATTTTGTATGGAAGGCCTCTACTAGAAGCCAAACGAGAGTTTGGTCAATGCACTCGAGTTTTGAAATAATATTTGTTTCAGGGCTGGGAACTGGCACAGTGGTTAAAGGCCTTTCTTGCAAAGCCTGCTGACCAGGCTTCAATTCCTAAGCCACCCATGTAAGCTAGATGGAAAAATGCAGCTGGCATTTGTTTGTAAAATCAAAACACACACACACGTGGGCACACTCCTGCAAATATTTTTAATATCTTTATTATGAATAAGTTTATACATTGTATGAGCAAATCTTGTGAATGTGTCCCTCCTCTCTGTCCCCTAACCCCTGGGGTACTTCCTCAGTGCACATTCTTTATAAAATTTTAAAAATGATATTTGTTCCTATAAACAATGCTAAATTCTCAGCATGTCATTATTAGTAGAATTGCAGTCTAGTTTATTTGTGGAATGCTGTTTGTTCTATTCTAACCAGAGGTTCTATAGTGGGGATGACATTAAACTCTGCTTTCATACACAGTGTATTTATAGAAGCAGGCCTGTGTGCAGACCCACATACACAAAGAGGACTGTGCTGGGGCTATAGGAGGACTTGAGTGTCCTCACACATAAGGAAATGCTTCAAGTTTACCTACAGTGGAACAGCCAATCCATGTCCAAGTAAATCCAGTCACCGTTCACCTGGTTGCAGGCACAGATCGCCATCTAGTGGTTCCTAACATAGCTGAAAGCAGAAGCAGCCTAAGCCCAACCTCATAGGACTGGAAAGGATTCCCAAACTACTGTGTTTCTTCCCTGATCTTTTGACTTCTCTGAGTCAGGGTTAATCCATCAGGGAGAAGACCTCTGTCTGCCTTCTACTGAGGACACAGCAACCTCAGCTGCTCTGCCAGTATAATTGCAGCTATAAACCAGAAAGTAAGATATCTCAGCAAGTGCTATGAAAAACTCTGACTAACTGTGCAAGTGAAGATGAGTAATGTTTTCAGTAACCGTATATTCTATCATTTTGGCACCGAATCACTCAATGCAACATAATAGATACAGATATTTTATCACGTGAAGCTGACAGTTTATTTCTCCCTGCCAAAATGACCTTCCAGGTGGATAAATTTCAAAAACTTCATAAATTGCCAAAAATAAAATTTAAATTATCCACAAATCTACCAATGATATAGACATATATGTGTGTTATAAAACCAGCTCATTCTATTTTGTGGAATTTCTTTTTAATTAGCCATACATTGTAAACCCCTTCCTTTGTCATTAATATTTTTTCTCTTTCTAATATCTATAAACTTTGCCTTTGAATTATTTATTTCATGATTAAATTATCTTATCCCATTGCTTAATATTACATTAAAAATAGATAACTCTTCAATTAATTGGACTCTACAAGCTGAAGGCTGGTCTTCCCTAGCATTCTTACAGCTGCTTGTACTAGAGATGCCTGCTGCTTGGCTTCCATGAAACCATACTACTCATTTTCCTGCTCTTTTCTTAGGTTTTACTTAGTATGCATCTTATAGAATTTTATTCATTTATGTTTGTGGAGATGGTGCACACCCATGTGTGCTTTTCTTTTTTTTAAATACATATTTATTGTCCTTAATGAGTTACATTATTTAGTGGGCAAATAATGAGTTGTTATCCCCAATTCCCCAATTCCCCCCCTTCCCCATCCCTGATCAGTTGGATATCCTCCTCCGTGGGCTGTCTGTATTAGTCCTTGTGGCAGGGGATCCTGGATATCCTAGTACTCAGCCCGGTCTTCTTGGCCCAAGTGTGTTGATACTGAAGGGTGCCATGCCTCTGGACAGTCTCCCCCACCACGGCTCTCACAATCTTTCCACCCCCTCTTCTGCTCAGTTCCCTGAGTCGTGGTGGGTGAGTATTAAGGCTGCTTTAATGTTGTGAGCTTAGGGGTCTTTGTGTCGAAAATCCTTGGTTTCTGTCTCATCGTATTGTGGAGGATCCATAGGGAACCCAGCAGACAACGACAGATGAACAAGGGACCTATAACCACAGCTTTTCGTCTACTTTCTTTGAGACTAGGTCTCTTGCCACTGCAAAAGGACTCCAGTTTAGCTGGATTTGGGTTCTTCTGTCTCTACTTCTCATTGGTGTAAGCACTTGGGATCACAGACCCATGTGCCACTTTGCAGCCAGCTTTATGTGGGTCCTGGGGAATTGAACTCAGATCAGCAGGCTTCGTATACAGTGCCTTTAATGGTTAAGCCATCTCCCCAGGCTCCTGGTTATGCTTCTTGTATGTGACCCTTTATAAGAAAGACCATGGTGCTCTACTACTCGGTAGGATGGGTGGTGGCTACCCCCTTGGCCAGCACAGTACAGAGCAGTACATGAACTGAGAAGTGCTATGGCAGTGACCTTCTCATTTCCTTCCTCGGGGGTGCCCTATCTTTTACCTGCTCCACCCTCCTTTCTCTTTACTAGTGTCTTCTGCCTTGCAACCTGCATGTGGATGTGGTCCTCATCACAGCAATAGACCATGCAGTTTCTGAGAGAAGGAAAGGCCTTGAGGAATAAATGAATAACTTAGACTCATCCACAGCACAATTGTGAATGGCCGTAATTCAAGGAAGGAGTACAGACAGTGAAGCTATATCTGATCAGGATCCCTACTCCCATCTTATCTTTCTGCATAAGTTAAGACTGGGAACCTCTAATTGGAATTTCCAGTTATTGCTCCAGTTCCCACCTAAAGCCCTCAATATTTAAAGGTATCCGAAGAAGATGTTCTTTCTCACTTGTAAGAGGTTTCATGGCATCTCTGACTCCTTTTTCTTCTCCTCAAGTTTTATTGCCTTCCTCATTATATATACAATATATTCTTATTTGTTTCCTTTTTATCCCTTATTGTCCTCTCACCTACATTCTCTGTGTGTGTGTATGGGGGCACACATGTGTGGACATGTACATGCACATGTGTGCATGTGTGAAGCATTAGGTCCTCTGCAAGCATTCTCTGCACAGTGCCATTCTCCCAGGTCTTTGATCTACATTCAGTTTCCTTCCAGCAAACAGTGCTGCATGCTGCTGTTGTGTTGCTAGATGCATCTTCCTTAGGCAAGTATCATTCATTCATTCACCAATTGACTCAATAGTTATAAAGCAACTCAATGCACTGAGCTTCATGCCACCCTCATCACAATAAACGTTTTACTGTGTTATTTATTCTTTCTGGTTTCATGCTCCAACACTCAGTGGGATGAAACATAAACCTTAACAATCAGTCACAATAATGTTTCACAAAATTGGAGTAAGGTACACTGCCCTTAAGGGAATATATCAGATTCTCTAGGCTTTATAACTACCTACAGTTTTAAAAGAAAGTAGTCTGCCCACCCCCCGAAGTGCCAAGATTACAGCATACCTACCCTGAAGCCAGAGAAACTCGGGTCAGTAATCATGAGCAAACTTATAGAACTCCTCATGACCTCCCACAGATATGCTGCATGACGTTGCCAACATTCTGCTAAGAAATTGGTACACCAAAAGCACGTGATCTCTAGGAATTGTGGGGTATATATAAACTTTAATAAAAATCATATTCAGAAGCAGTCCTCTATTATATATATGGAAAGAGCTATGATCCAAGTTGTCAAAATGTGCAGATAAATTATACTCCACTTGAGATTGATTTTTCAATGGAAACATTATCAATAGCTGTTAAGAAATCAGGCTAGTCCACAAGACTCTGCTTTAACAATCGAATGCTGGAATTAACAGTTCTATACATGCCAAATATCATTTGTAATGTTCTCCTTCTGTATGAACCAAAGAAGATATGGAGCAAGGAGGGGAATCAAATACTTGGATTCATGTCATAGGTCTAGCATCAAACTAACCAATAATCAATGCTGGGACTGGGGAGATGGATCAGTGGATAAAGTGTTTGCTGCTCGTGTGAGTGTCTCAGCAGTCACGTGACACTGTAGTAATCCCAGCATGCCTATGCCTAAATGGGAGGTAGGAACAGAAGAATTCCCTAGATGCTCATTGGCCAGTTAGCCTGGCAAAAGCAACAGTGAACAAAAGACCCTGCCTCAAAACAAGGTAGAAAGAGCACTGCCAACTGAGGTTGTCCACTGACCCCTACGTGTGCATGTACACACATACACACACACATGTACACAGTGACTAGACAATAGAAATAACCCACTCTTGATCCATCCTGGGGTGGTTGCTCAACCTAGCCAGCAGTACCTAGGAAAGGGATCAAAGATAACAGGTTTCATGTCTCCCAAACAGAACCTTAAAATGTGTCATGATATCCCTGTAATCAGAGAGGGAAAACATGGAAACTCAACAGCCCAACTCAAGATTAAGGGAGGAAACAGAGGTGGCAGGCAGGTGCCAGCCAGTACACATGTTACAGTGATAGATACTTGGGGGATCAAGTAGAAAAGCTAGGGTGGCCAGTTCACAGTTACAACAATGCATTAGTTCAGATTCAAGGTTGCATCCATTTCTAAATAACACTCATATTTGGAAATACCATTGTAGAAACAGTCATAGTGGGAAATGGTCAAACCTAACCTCCTAAACTCATCCAAGTCTGTCAATCATTTCATGGCAGATGGCACTTAAACATCTTTGCATTTCAAGCTTTTAGGACCCTGTGAGGATTTGCCTCAAAGCCCAAGACCAGAAACCATCGAAATTCCCTTTTGCAGAAGTAGAGAGAACAGTAATAGTAGGAAAGACCAGGAATCGATCACCAAGCTGGCTATGACCAGACATCTCTGTCTAAAGAATTGAAATGACCTCCTAGTTGGCTTCTCTGTCTCCACTCTTGGCCCCTTTTACACTATTATCTAAGTTGTTGAAAGAAAAACAAGCTCATTAGTGTGCCTTCACCCTCTCACCACCACTCCAAAAACAGCAGAGTGCCCTCAAACTTGAGGTATTCATGGGCTGCCTTCATGATTTTTGCATTACACTTACATCAACCCATTGCTATCATTTTTACTTGGTATTAAAAACATATTTCCTTTTAAGAAATGTTTGAACGAGTACATAAAGAAAAAGTAGACACAGTGGAAGAAGACAATTCTCGCTAGGAATCCTTGCCTGCCAGGTAACAGTCTGAATCAAGCCAGTTTTTCAAAGAGGAAATTTCCAGGTGCTGGAAAAGTGTGAGAAACATCCTGACACAGAGGCTTTCTCCTTGACTAAACAGCCAGGTTAAATGCTAATTGGAAAGGGATTAAGATTCTCACCCTGTGATTCAGTGTTATTTAATGTCAAGTCCCTGAGCAGCCTAAAATCATTCCATGAACCTTGACAGCATTGGCAAACACTGGCCTATAAGAAGAATTCTAAGCAGCTCTGTGGAATTCAGACCCTTTCCAACATTCTCCTTTCTTAACTCTCTCCTCATTTCTTCTTGCCCTTAACCCTTAGTTAACCCTCTCCAACAATGCCTCACATGCTACATGGCCCCATGCCTTGGCACATGGCTCTCTCAATGTCGGCATGCCCTTCTCTGTGGGTCTGCCGGAACTCCTATGTAGCCTTCTGCCCCAAGACCTTGCCTCACCTGTTCTGTGCACGGGGCACTGCCCACCCTGTTCTTACTATAATTGATTACTGTCATCTCTATTCTGAAACTGTACTACCTTTTACATTCTTTTCCCTTCATGGCACTGTAGTGTAGTTATTCATGAACTTGTGTGACTCTCTGTCCTCCGCTAAACTGAACCCTAAGCATTCACAGTGTGTAACCCACAATAGATGATGAATGATTATTGGTTAAAGTGAATTAATGCCCCCTTCCAGTATAGCAAAGATATGTTACGTTTATAGAAGACTCGCCATCTCCTAAGGTTGTTTTGATGTGAGCCCAATACAGTGTTTTATAAAAGAGCTTTCATAGTCACTGCTGGACAGAATTCTGGAACATCCAAAGGCAGTATGCAACGTAAAGCAAAGCTTGGAGAAAATAATTTTGTAGGAAATAAAAAATTCTACTATCCTGTTAAATTTTTCCAACTTCCTTCATTGTTCACAAATTAGTTTTTAATCCTCTAAATCACAAGTGACACAGAAGTGGTATTATTCTCTTGACTTTAAAAGTCATTGCTTTCCCAGACCTTCCTTCCCTCCCTTCAGCCAACTTCACTACACTGTGTAGCAAAAGATGCGTCAATTTCAAAGTTAGCATGAGTCAGAGTTGTTGAAAGGTAAACATCCTGGAAATAGCCATCAGGGGAGAAGACACAGGCCAGTCTTGTATGTTACCCTGTCACCTGCTGTCAAAAAACAAAACCATCAAGCAATCAGACAAGATTTCAGATGGAGCTAATATCAATCAGTGAACTCTACTCCTAGCTTCTCATCCTGCCCAGTGTGGTCTGGCACTGAGTATCATCACAGGAGGTATATGACTGAGTGGAGAGGTCAGCCCCTAACTGTGTGTGAGCACTCCCAGACAACTTCAAAGGTTACCGGACTCATTGTATCATAGTCACTGGACATGGAACCTCAAAACCTGTCCACTAACCCACTTCACAGGTGACTGTCCACAGTGAATCAGAGGACTTTTCCTGGGGACCACGTTCGCCTTAGAATTCCATTTAATATAATTTGCACAATGTGGCTAGAAGTCACTTGAAACACAAGCCTCGCCGAATTCCACTATATTTTAAAGCATGTCCTCATAGGTGCATTTTTAAAAATGAAACTCCCCCAGGAGATTCGTGGGTACACAGTAAGATATAAAAGCTAATGACCCAGGACAGAGATCTCAAATCTAGAGGCCTTCAAAGGGCCAAGAAGGTAATGAAAATGTGAAAAACGGTCCCAAATAATACAGAAGGGAGTAGCAAAATGACAGGTGACAGAAGAGAGCCCGGCCTTTCGAAAGCAGGCAGCCAGCCACCCTTCAGCTCCAACCAGATGTTTCAGCAATTGTCGCCAGATAGTCTGACTTGGTGAAAGAAATCTGGATGGAGTTTTTTAAATGTGTAAATCTTCTGAAATCTTAACAAGACATATTCTTTTTTTGCATGTGCATGCATGTATAGTGTGTGTGGTGTATGCACCTGTATGCATTTTTTTCCATCTTTGTGCTTGATTCATTTTTTATTTTTATTTTTTTATTGTCCATAATGAGTTACATTGTTTAGTGGGCCAACAATGAGTTGTTATCCCCAATTCCTCATTGCACCTGTATGTATTGATGGGGCACTCCTTGCACTTGCCAGTGGCACCCTGAGCACTGGCCTGCAGTGACTAGAAGAGAAGATGTCCCCATTCCATCACTCACCTGCCTGAAGGAGTCTCTTACTGATTCCAGAGCTTGCCTTTGCAAGCCCCAGCAATGCTCTGATCTCTGCTTCCCAACAAGACTGGTGTTACAGATGTGCATGGCCATGCGAACATGGTGGAGACAGTTTTGGAGATTCATAGTTGGGCAACCTAAGGTCCCCTCAGGCATTCATACTGGCTCAGGAGGTGCTCCTAATAGATGAGCCATGTCTCCAGCCCTCACAGTCACTTTCCTAAAAAAATTTTATTGCTAGCTTACAGAATTATAGACAATCAACCATTATGATTCCCTCCCCACCTTCCCTCATATCTCTTCCCCCTCTCAATTAGTCTTTCTCTTATTTCATTGTCATCGTCTGTTCCTCCCATTTTGGGTAGGTATTATCAGACATCATGAGGGCCATGAAAATCAAGGCCATTTTGTGTCTGGAAGTTTGCATTGTAAGCAGTCCTACCCTTCCTTTGGCTCCTACAATCTTTCCACCACC
Source organism: Zapus hudsonius (assembly GCA_004024765.1). Taxonomy (NCBI): domain Eukaryota; kingdom Metazoa; phylum Chordata; class Mammalia; order Rodentia; family Dipodidae; genus Zapus; species Zapus hudsonius. The sequence goes on from PVHP010002289.1 coordinate 43,402, forward strand.
TCTTCCACAACACTGTCATTTCTTCTCAGCACTATGGTGTCTTGTGAGTTATCCCAGTGGCCACCACCATCTGAAAAGGAGAAGCTTCTCTTGCTAAAAGTGAGAGTAGTATTATTGTATGGGTATGATAATTTTCTTTTAAAAAGTGCTTATAAAATAGTTTTGTAGGCATAATATATGTATTTAGCCAGGCATTACTCCCCTAGGGCCCATGACTTCCCTCACCATAGGCTTTGACTAGGTCTTCAGTACCAGGCACATATTCTCTTCTATGGAGCAGGCCTCCAGTACAATTAGAGAGCAGTTGGTTTCCTTTACAATAGACATGCCACTGTTGCACCAGTTGGCACATTTGGCCTGGCTGTCCAGTCTTAAGCACTCACTTTTTAAATGCACTTTAGGCCATCTGGTCACTAGTTCAATATTTGAGGTCTAAGAAATCAAGGTGTGTGTAGCAGACAAGTCTTAATGAGAAATGCCTCAATGCCTAGCTGAATCATTGGAGATAGTATAGCCCTGTAGCCATAACCAGTACTATACCTCTAAGAAGCAACTACTTGGAGTTAGAAGAACTGCATACTGTGAAGGCGATGTGGATAGCTGCATTTGGAAGCAAGAGAATAAAAAGGGGGAAAGGCTAAAAAGAATGAATTAAAGTAATGCATTCCAGGAATACACATAAAGAATCTTGGAAACCTTTCTCAAAATAATACTAGAAAACCCAACACACATCAAAATCACAAGATGAGGAAGCTGAGTGCCTAGCACAGGACCAGTCATCTCTAATATATCCATCCAGGAACAGGAAACATGACAGAAGGAGTACAAATTAAAGAGTGTTACTTTCACGGCTAGCAAAAGGACCTTCTCCATAGAGACAGTGGTGGACACTGAGGAGAATCAATAGTCATCAAAGCAGAAAATAGGAGGCTGCTGAGAGCTCCACACTAGAGGAGACTTCTATCCTGCCCTCCAAGGCTCAGAGAATATTGTGGAAGAGGGGAAAGAATGTAAGGGCCACAGGGTGGGAAGGTGTACTGTGAAGCATTGTTGTCCCCACACAAACAAACTGATCCCACAGTGATTACAGATACCCCCTCTGAGGAGGCCCCTCAGTGGAATGGGGCCAGGGGTAAGGGAACAAAAGGTAACCCGATGGCAATGTGACCAATTCACAGTATGTTCATATATTAAAGTCCCTGATGAAAATCATTTTAAAAAACTTACTTATGATAGCTATTGAGATAACTTTTCATGGCATTTGATGTATTGATTGCATTGAATCAAGTCAATTATTGACAACATCAGGCCTACAGTATATATTCAGTTTTTTATAAAGCTAGATGTGGGAATATAGCTCAAAGGTAGAATACTTGCCTAGCATGACCCAAGATTCAATCCTAAGCCCCTCAAAAGAATAAATGAAATAAATGTGAATTCTGTTATTCTTCTTTAAGACCCTGTTTTCTCTCACACTAAAACTAAACAGGAACTAAAGAAAAGTAAGTTCATAGCAAAAAGCAAACAACTTCCTTGATTATGATGCATTTTTCCTTAGACGAATGGTAGCATTGCTCCAATGAGATGATTAACATGACAGTGATTAAAGCCCCTGTTGGAAATGTAATTTCTGAATACAAGAATGTCCTTGGCCTCCATCATTGGGCTTCTCTATTCAGTAATTCTAAATCCTGTAAAAGAAAGTTCTTTCTAACCTTGTTGCAGATAATATACTAGGACCCAGTAGCCTGGGAAGGCTGCTTTAATTTTATTATACTGTGTTACATATGTTACTGTGTTATATATTGAATTAAAAATAATTTTGACATACAATGTCATGGTGATGCTTAAAATATATGTAAGTGGCTTATTTATTTTGGCTTACAAACATGAGGGTTAGCTCCATGATGGCAGAGAAAACAATGGCATGAGCAGAGGGTGGACATCACCTCCTGAACAACATCAGATGGTCAACAGCAGCAGGAAGATGTGCTAAACAGTGGCAAAGGGAAGCTGGCTATAACCCTGCCCCCAACAACACAGCTGCAATAAGGTTCTAATACTCAAACTGCCATTAGCTGGGGATCGAGCATTCAGAACATATACGTTTGTGGGGGACACCTGGAAAAAACATCACAGGAAATAAGTAAAAAATACAATTTATAAAAAATATGTAAAAACTTTAAAGGACTTATAGTTTCATCACCTTAACATACCTTAACATGGCCTTCTCATTTATGTCCTATATACGTTTTTGTCTCCATGAAGTTGTTGTCTACTTCATTTGCCCTTATAATCTAAGCACCTGTTACAGTTTGTCATACATAGTACTCTGTACTGAGATACTTTCTTAAGAAATGGATGAATGAAAAAATGGATGAATGAATGATTTCTGAAATTAAATTGTTAAATTGGGCTTGTATTTGCTTCACTCACTTCATTGTATCATGATTTAAAAAAAAAAAACATAAATGTCCAAAGTCTCTAATGAATCATTTATTTACCATTTTGGGTTGTTTTCTGGTTATAAAATCAGAAAAAAAAGTGAAAGCTGAGAAAAAAATTTAAATCCCACCATCCAGAGACAGTCATATTATTCTTAAATTTTTGGGCTGTCTTCTCTCAGTAATATCCTATAAAACTTTCTTCAAGCATAGCAAGTCTCTACTCAGATTCTTAAATTTAAAGAGTTGCTGATTATCTCAGGGAATGAGATATCTGCTGGTTCCATTCTTGGATTAACCACATGGTATTTCAGGCTGCAGCATATGCCTGGAATGTTGGGGTTTTTTTTTAACAGTTTTCATCTTAAAATGTATAACAGTAAATGTCTTTGTTCACAGAGTTGTGTGCACCTTGTAGGTTATTTTCTTAACACAGATTCCTGGGAAGGTAAAATAAATACTAACCAGAGTATTTCCAAGCATTCTTTTCATACGGGGTAGATAAATGGCATATTTTAGGCATCCTTATGTATCCCAGCATGTTGCTGCTATTTTTCTTACAAATAAAAGACAGATTGACAGGGCATAAAATTCTTTCCCAAACAAACACAGTTAGATATCACTTTACCGTCATTGAGCATTTAATGTAGCAGAAATGAGAAGTCCTGCATATCCATATTCATCTTGTTGAAGGTTACCTTTTAATTTTCTTTCTTTCTGAATGTTTGACAGACCATTTTTTTTAAAAATACTTCATTTATTCATTTTCAATCAGAGAGATACAGAGAGAGAGAGAGAGAGAGAGAGAGAGAGAGATACCAAGGCCACCACCTTGTGGATCTGGCCCATGTGGGTACTGGGGAATTGAACTGGGGGCTTTAGGCACTGGAGGCAAGTGCCTTAACCGCTGAGCCATCTCTCCAGCCCATCACAGACCATTTTTTATTAAAACATTTTGTCATAAAAGTCTGGGTATAGTTAGTTTTTATTGATTTTTTTTCAAGAATATATGGCCATCAAACTGAGGGGAAAATTTTAATACTACAAAAATTTTTCTTTAGTTACTTCTTTAATTTGTGCTCTACTTTTCATTGTTTTTTCTTATTTACACTATAATTCATAAGTTGGTGCTTTCTTATTTTTATTCACACCTACATGATCAGTTTGTACCCAAAACAGGAAAATGTTGAAAAAGAGGAGCTGTTGTCATAGGGAATCCCTGGGAAAATGGACACAAAAGTGGGAGCTGAGTACTGACTGAGACATAGCCACCCTCCCCGTGTTTCTTTCATTATTGAAAGTGGGTCATCTTTTTAGTCTGTGTCCCAGAAGATTTCTGAAGCTTTCTTTCGTTTCACTAATTCAGTATTTCGCAATGTTTATCATGCGGTTTACACTTCCATAGCATCATTTGATTTATATTATTAGATTCTGTACTTTCCCTGTGCCTTTTCATCCCATCCTACTGTTGTCTATTGCAACATGTTCTTTTATAAATTTTTAATGTTTCAGAAAAGTCAAATTTTCCTGCTTAGTTTTAAATGCCAGGTTTTTCCTTTTCTAATTTTCTTTTGGCTTCTGAAATAACTTATTTCCATAATATGGTTTTTCTTTTGTTTGCCTTGTTTTGTATCAGTTATGCATGTTGTTTTGCTTTTGTCTTTTAATTAAGTGGGTGGGGAAGAGCTTTTATTCTAGAACAATAAGAAATCTACCCATACCCACTGTTTGCCAACAAATGGGCTACTTAGAGTGCTAATTGCCATGAGTTTCGATCCACTTAAGTGCTGACTAATACCTTCCTAGTAACACAGGTGGACACTCAGTTGCCTTGCACATCACCTAAAGCAAATCCTGGGCTTCAGAAGCCCTCACATATGTGACATGGTGTGCATATGTAATCTGACTTGTATCTGTTTCTCACTGCACTGCTTTCTTTCCTCAGTGAGCCTAAAGCAATTCTTCAACCTAGTCAGCTCTTTCAAAATCCACACTTAGACACTATCCTACTCAAACTCTCAGGATAGATACACTCAAGTATGTAAAACACTTTCCCAGATGTGTCCACTTGATTGGGAATCACTGATTGGAAACAGGTACATTAGAGAAACAAAACTGGTTGCACAGCTTCTGGTTTGCATGTCTGCAAGGACATTCTGATTCCACTACCCCCTAAGCTGATCTCCTCTGGAAATTTACCCTCTCCCACACTCTCATTGCACATGGAGTTTTCTATCTAGATTGAGGAATGAAAGAGCTAATCTAGTCAGAGGAGGGACATGATCACATGTCATTTGGACTCCCTCAAAAATAAACCAGAACCCATGTGGTTGACCACCATGGTGACTCTGCCAGTTTTATAAGTGACAGAAGGAAAGTGATGTTGGAAGAAAGAAGAGCCAGAGGACCCAGATTATCCTGGTTTAAATCCCATCTTTCCCAACTATTACCCAATGGGAAGGGATAAATTACTAATTCTATGTATGTCTTGGCTTGCTCATCTATATGATACTCGCTGAATTTTAAGAAAGATTAAGTGAAATAACTGATTGAAATTATTAACAATTAGCTGCTTCATATGGGGTCAAGAAATATTCTCTGTAACCATCTATTGCAGGTGTATTTTGTGGTTGCAAATGTGTACGGGTATCTTCTCAACTGCTCTCTACTTTATTCTTTGAGACTCAGATTCCCACTGGTTAGGTGAGATCAGCTAGCCAATGAACCCCAGGAATGTCTTGTCTGGGTCTCCCAGCATTGGGATAATGGGCATATACCACCATCATGCTTGCATTTTATATGGGTACTAGAGACTCAATCTCGTGTCCTTATGTTGTTACAGCATGGTCTTATCCACTCAGCCATCTCCCCAGCCCTATCTGTTATCATTAAAAAATAATTTTGTTTATTCATTTGTGTGCATGAATGTGTTTGTTTTACATACATGTGTGTGTGTGTACACACTTGAGTGCATGGCAGGGTATCTTACTGAGCACAATTAACTTTATGTAAGTGCTGGATAATCAAACTGAGGCCATCAAGCTTTGCAAGCAAGCACCTATAACCCATGAGCCATCTCTCTAGTCCACCTGTTATTATTTTTTAAGAGACTATCTACCTTATGTTTTCCTTATTCTAATTCTGTCAGCTTACAGTTTGCATAATATCCTCCCACAGTAGCAATAAGCTGTCCAGGATAAACAGTTTAAAATTTGAGATTTAGTTGAGAGATGCTACAGCAGATTACTTTCTACATTTTGTTAGATGTTGCAGATGAGCTCAGGATGAAGGTCCATCACTATAGTTTGGGAGTGAATAGGAAGTCAGTCCCTTCACTTATATCCAGCGCTTCAAGCCTTCTCATCTCTTCTTCTTGCACTGATTGCTGAGGCTCTGCAGCAGCACAGATATAGATCCATAGCTCACTGTGAAGCATGCCAGTGTTGGATCTGCTGGTGAAGTCTAGGAAGAAACTAGTTCTTTGAGACTCCAAGGGTCCTGTGGTTAATGATCAAGAAAACAGGAATTTAGTTCAAATACAAGATCTCTCCAGACCACCTAAGTGATTAAATGAACTCTCAGCAACTCAGTACCTTGATAAGGCCCAGTTATTTAAAGAGAGAAACTTCAATGTGAAGAATTGCTAACTAGGTACACAGTTAATTGGATAACTAGAAGCATTCTGTTAGATCTGTATGGTATGGTAAAGATAGCATGTTCTTAAGCCAATTACCATCCATGGAGCTGAGAAAACAATAAGAGACTGGAAATAATACTCTTTAGCAACCTAAGGGTCACCCTGTAAACCTGACACTCAGACATCAAACAAAAAGGATGTGTCTCAACTGGTACTAGTATGTCTGGGATGCAGGGTGGCACCCAAGGGTGTCTGAAAATAGACCTCTAAACCATCTGGTTGCTGTGGTTAATCTCCGAGGGCCCAGGTTGCTGTGGGTAAACATCCCTGGGGACCCAGGTTACTGTGAGTAATCTCCAAGGACACAGGATAAAAAGGTTCTGCAGAAACTAGAAAACCTGTGCTGAAATCAGATGCCACCCAGGAAAGAAATCCTAAAGGGATTATGAAGCATTCCTGGGTGATGCTTGCAGGTACCTCAAAGAGGCTGAAAACCCACGCAAGAAAAAGGCAAGCCCCTTCTCTTCTGCTAACCTGCAGTGTCCTCTTAGTGTTCTCTGTAGGCAGATCCTAGCAAGAACCACCTGGCAAGACTGAAGTATGGGTTCTCACGTGCTGGCTCCAGCACTCTGAAGCAGAAAGAGAAAGGTGGGTTTGGAGATGAGAAACAAGAGCTGTGTCTGCAGAATAAGCCAGTGAGACAGAAACCAATGATTTTTGACACAAAGACCCCTAAGCTTACAACCTTAAAGCAGCCTTAATACTCATCCACCACGACTCAGGGAACTGAGCAGAAGAGGGGGCAGAAAGATTGTGAGAGCTGTGGTGGGGGAGACTATCCAGAGGCATGGCCAGGAGAACCTGGCTGAATACTAGGCTATCCATGGTCCCCTGTCACAAGGACTGATCCAGACGACCCATGGAGGAGGTTATCCAGTGGAGTGGGGAGGGGAGGGCAGCGGGGAATTGGGGATAACAACTCATTGTTTGCCCACTAAGTATTGTAACTCATTATGGACAATAAAATAAAATAAAATAATTTTTTTTAAAAAAGAGCTGTGTCTGGCACAGCGTCTCACCTAGAACATCAAGGAAACAGTATCGGATAATTGCCACCATTCACTACACCCCTGTGACACGCTGGACATTATGTACTCACAATCTTCAACTTCTCAAAAAGGTACTATTTCCAGTCTCCGTTTTATTGATTTGAAGAGGAGAGGTAGGAACCATGCCTAGTTTAAAATCATATGTTACTTGTGAGATCCACAGCCAAGGAATCCAGTTTAATGTTTATAGTTCCAAAGTCTCTACACAGCTCTGTCCTGTTGTGGGTGGAGTCATGCTATAGTTTCTCATGATACTAACATGCATTTTTTAAGTACTAGGTCCTCCTTTCCTCAAAATGGTTTGATTTGTCTTATTCTCAGTAACCTAATAATTTCACAACATTGAATTTCGTGCATTAAGCACATACATGTAACCACTTAAAGCTGTAGAGACTGGGCAATTTTCCAGTTCCTGTGAACTACACAGAGAGCCAAATAAAACAATTCAAATTTTAGAAGAAATATACAAATGGAAATTATTTGCTTTAACCATTTATTTTGTCTTTTGGTTTGCCTGAAACAAGAAGTCCCTAATATGTTGGATAGATATTTCCCTTAAAAAAGCAACAAAACGTTGACCTATTCCAGTAAACTCTTGGGCAAACTGTTTACACAACCATGGTAGAACTAGATACCCCTAAGTTACAATATATATTAATGGCAAAGGATGGAAATTGGAAAAGATAAGTTTTACCACAGATCTCTAGACTAATGAGAGATCTCCCTAGAGAAGAAATGATTGCCTTTCAATAGGCTTGGAGCATCAATTATCTGGCAAACACTAATACATCCACTGATGGCTGCTAATGATTACTAACATTTGTATATACTTGGCATTATCCTTATAATGATAGAACATGTTAATTTGTATTTATGCTTGACACTCAAGAATAGCAAATATATTGGAATACAAAATGTTTATGTCTGTCATTCAAGATATTTTGGTGTCTGAGACATAAAGCCTTAATCATCTCAGTTCCCTGGCTTCACCCCCTGCCTGGATTCTGAAAGATCGTGTATCTATAAATGCCTTGCTAGTTTTTAAAGACTAGACTGATGGTGCCAGTATTTCAAATGTAATCTCTTTATATTTCCTTCTTTCAGACTCTCAAATTATAGGAAGTAACTTAGAGCTCTCTCAAACTAAGGAGTCAATGTAAAACAATTTAGAATAAACAAGAGTATATATACAAGCTTAGCTTATGTTTGAGGCATTCAAAAGATGCTTTCTGAAAGGCTTTTTATACTATATATTGATATATCACAAAATGCCATTCCTGTATTCCCTAGCAGACCTTTCCATAATGAAATTTAATAATGCATTGTGAAGTTTAGATAAAATGTCTCATTCCCTTTGGCTCTTGTGTACATGTATAATAATAATTTTAAAAACGCATTTGATAAGGACTCTGCAATTTATAAAGTAGCTTCAGTCATGTAATCTCACATCATCACAACTGACAACTCAAAGAGAAAACTATTACTTCCTGTCTTAGTTCATTTTCTGTTGCTATAACAGAACATCTAAGCTGAATCATTCATAAAGAAAAATTATTTATTTTCCATCATGGTTCTGGAAGGTAGGAAAACCTAGGACCAGGCAGCTACATCTGCTCAACTTTTGGCAAGAGCCTTGTGCTGTATCAATTCATGGCAGAAAGAAAACGGTCCAGTGATGATGTACAGAAGAAACAGGACATGCAAATAGCCTTGCTCTATTGCAAGCTGCTCGCATGGTACCTAAACCAACCCCAAGAGAGAAAGAGCTCACTTGAAGGAGAAATGCATTGTTACTGTCATGAGGGCTGTACCCCCATGATCACACCTGCTGCTGATCCTGCCTCCCAACATTGCCACACAAGAAACAAAGCCTCAGCATACGTGCATATTGACAGGGACAAGCCATACTTAACCAATAATATGACCTTAATTACAAACAAGGCAACCAAGCCTCAAAAAGCTCATTTTACCAAGCAAAAATTAAAAAGAAATTTTCTGATTTTTAAGTCCAGTCCTCTTGTCTTTTAAATCACTGCTGATTCTGAGCTTTTTCTTCTGAGAGTTTAGATAGTAACTGTGTGTGTTGAACCACCAAGCTCTCCTGCCTCAACACCTCTAGCTCTAGCAATGAACCCATAAGACAGAGTGAACTCTGTTTTAATAAGTGATATATTCTTTATAGCTGACTTAAGATTACCTCTCAGCATCTTAAAATGTGAGACGGATAAGTTATTTGTCTTGTTTCATACTAGAAAAGATGCTTTGAATTTCTGAGACCTATTTGACCTTCAAGACATATTAATATATTTACCATGAGCTTGCTTACTCGTGTCCAGAGTCTAGAAGTGTTCAGCAATTCATCTTCCTAGGAGGTTTTAAAGAGGAAAACATATAGTTAAAGAATGGACCATAGGTTATGGCTAGGAAGGTGTGATCATGCTGTTAAAAGACGGGGTCCATTGCCAAAGGTCACGGAAGCATTGTTGAAATTGCATGTGTGCTGTGATCATTTCAAATCCTTTCCAAAGGTTTTTGAAAGTGTGTGCAGCAGTTAAAAATTCAATCTTGAGCTTTCTACTATTATGTGAGATTCATAAAATATGTTCTATGGCATATTCATATGTTGGAGATTTACTGCAACATTTTGTGTGAGAGTCGGCAAAGTTACTCTGAAGACTTTTAATAAACAGCTGGGAGATGTTAGTGTAGACCTCATAATGTGAGAACTAGGTGCTCATTTATCTGGCATAAAAATGTCAAGTTAGCCATGGCAAGGCATAAGACAAATCACTATTCTATTATTTATGAAGATTTATGCTTTGCAACCGATATGGCAAATTTAACAATTTTTTCTATTTTTATTATTTACTTATGGGGGTATGTGTGTATGATGTGTGTATGAGCGTGCACTTGGCACAGCACACTTGTAGAGGTCAAAGAACAACCTTGGGATGTTGCTCCTCTTTTTCAACCCTTTTGACACAGGGTCTCTCTTGCCACTGCTGCTTGAAATTTTCCTGATTCTTTTGGTTCTGCCTCCTGTTCCTGCAGGAAGCACATTGGGAGGATAGATGCATGCATCACTTTGTTTCTGGTTTTACATGGGTGCTGAGGAAAACCAAACTCTGGTCTGCAGGCTTGCAAGCAAGTGCTTTTAAACACTGCACCATCTCCCCAGGCCCAAATATGACAAATTGAATTCTGAATGTCTAAACCAAAATGACCCAATCAACAATAATATAAAGAGAATCATATCATGGTACATATTATATAAGTATATAATTTTCTAGGCAACATTAATATCTGTGACAGTGAGTTCATGAGGAGATGGCTACATCACAAGACCACTCTGACTTTTCATACAGAGTTTCTATTCTCACTACATCTGAGGCATAGTACCAAATACCCCTCCCTGGTACTCCTGGAAGAGCATGTGTTTTGCTTGGCTATACTTCTCAGACTATTATAAAACAGCATCATATGTTTGAAAAGAAATTTTAAAAAAAACTTGGGATGCCAATCTCCTCGATACTGAAAAACATGTTGTCCAAAATAAATTATTTTAAATCATAGAATGCAATTTGCTATTCAAGTCTGAAAATCAGAATGCATTAGGAACATAGCGATCCATCCACAACTATTAGCAGTCTTTCTCTAACATGGCCTCAGGGTCCTTTAGAATGAAAACATTTTATTCTAATCAACTAACTCATTTCATATGCTTCATCATGGTAGCATTGTTCTCATTCTTCTTGTATCTATCTGTCTATTGCATATTTACTGTCTCCATAGGCTGCTCCTTCCCCAGCCTTTGTATTATGGAACTCGTTTCTTCCTCACCTAACAACCAACCAGGTAAAATTGGTTAACCCTGAGAAAAGCCCCAAAAAGAATTTTCTAAAGAGAAGTGACCAACTTCTGACTTCATGCTCTTTTTGCTTCCTTCCCATCAGAAGGATTAAACATGAAGCCTTCTCCAAGAGGCTCCCCAGAGGGACCCAAGTTGTCCCTTCTTATTTGTAAGTTCTCAACCACCTGAAGATAAAAATGAATTTTAAAAAATGTCCATAGAGATCATGTACAGGATTTTAAAATTTTTATTCCCTCAATGATACTGAATAACAAGTATTTCCATGGAATTTGAATTGCACTAGGTATTACAAGTAATCAAGAAATGATGGGGAATATCCAGAGTCATTGCCCCTCCTCAGCAACAACACACAAAGCAAAAAACCTGGCTACCTCTTGTGCAATTCATAACCCCATACTCTATGGACTGATCCAGTATGCCCACCGAGGAGGGGCCTCAGTGGGGTGGGGACAGGGAGGAGGGAAAAGGGGATTCCATCACAATATTTGCTCATACAATGTATCTAATTATTGGCAATAAATATGTTTTTAAAAACACATAATTAATGAATGCAGGAGGATGAGATCAGGTTAAGAGCAAATATGACTGCATGTTATACAAGAGAATTGAGTGTCCATTGAGAAATTTTAGAGTTCACATGGGGTCCTGGAAACTGATTCCTGATAGATATTGAAAGACAACTTATTTCAAGAAGGAAGCAAAAATTTGCTATCTAGTAATCCTAAATTCTCAGGATAACTTTCCCACAGTTGATGTGAAAACAGCTGACTCAGTGTTGTATGGCCTGGGATATGCATGGTTCAATGGGTAAAGGCATTTGCTGCACAACCATGAGGATGTGAGTTTCACCTGTAAGTTGAAGGAAAAAAAAAGAGATCAATCTACTTGAACTTGAGAAACTGAACTTGATCATTTGGCAACACATTCCTTCTCATCTTCTCTCCTCATGTCCTTCTGCATGCCACATTCCATGTTTTTACATAAGTGCTGGTGCAAAGAATGAAATCTGTATCCAAGGGACACATCAAAGCTCCCTAACCCATCCTGGATAAACAAGTTGTTTCTTTAAAAGAACCTGTGCTGGCCTACATACACGGGGAGGAAGGTTTTTCTAATACCCAGCTATGAGAGGAGAGGCAATGTTTCCCAGAAATGCTTTACTAAAAAGAAGTGTCATCAATTGGATACAATTGTGTCCAATACCCTCTATAGTGTTATGATACTGTTCTGAAGCCCTATACATGTCTCTCATTATGATGACTTCATCTACAGTGGGATAGTATGGATCATGCAAGAATCAGAGTTATTACTGTTCACCTCTTAGGGTTACTATTTTTCGGTGGGCTTTTTTTTTTCCAGGTTGGGTCTCACTCTAGCCTAAGTTGATCTGGCACTCACTCCATAGTCCCAGGCTGATCTCAAACTCATGGCAATCCTCTTACCTCTGCCTCATGAAGTGTTGGGATTAAAGGCATGCACCACAATGCTCAGCAAGGGTTCTTATTGAAGGTGTCAGAAGTTCACATTCATCCTGAAGACAGACCATGGCCACCCTCAGGCATTGTTCAAGTTCACCTAGCCCATCATCATTTGTCCTGACTTCCCATTATGTTGAGCAGCAGAAAAGACTGACGATATGACAGAGAGTGGGAAGGTCAGAAATATGCATTAATTACCAAGTGGCCAGTGAGGAACCTGCCCATATTCCTATGCAAAGATGATCCCAGTAGTATAAGGTTGGTTAGAATAAGACTAGAGGGAATGAAACATGAATGAAGTAGTCACGACCATCTCAGTTTTAACACCTAAGAAACTGCCTAATTCTCCAGACTGGGTTAGTCTGGAATGTGCTCCGTTTGTATTCTTAACTTTAGGTACCAGAATTTATGGCTGTATATTTTCTTGAATGGTTCTTGCCTTTTGTCTTCTTTAACAAAGTTTAGTAAAATTTAGTATAATTGCAAATAAGACTTCTTGGACTAGAGAGATGGCTCAGTGCTTAAGGCACTTACCTGCAAAGCAGAAGAACCTGAGTTCATTTCCCCAGTCAGTACCCATGTAAAGCCAGATGCACAAGGTGGCACATGGGTCTGGAGTTCATTTGCAGTGGCTGGAGGCCCTGGTGCGACCATGCTCTATCAGCCTCTGTCTCTCTTCTCTCTCTCTCTCTCTCTCTCTCTCTCTCTCTCTCTCTCTCTCTCTCTCTCTTGTTCTCTCTCTGTGTCTGTCTGTCTCTCTCAAATAAATAGATAAATAAATATAAATATGATCTTTGGAGCCAGATTCTGAATGCCATCTGCATTTTGAACCACGTAGCCTGAGGTTCCTCCTCTGTGAAGGAGTTTTCACAGAGTTGTAGGATAAAATGAGCAATTTTAAACCAGTGTTTGAAACACCAAAACTTTAGCTCTTGTCTTAATTTCATGAATTATTATTTTATTAATATCTGCCTCCCTGAAGGCCAGTATTAATATTGGTATTATGTCTATTTGTTGGTGCCTATCTGCACATCCCAATACATGCCATAATACCTCACACATAGTAGGGATTCAATGACTGTTCATAAAATACATCAATAATTCTAGGAGTTATTGCTTATAAACATCAGCTGCACAAAGTGAATAAGACCTCAAAGAGCAAAGAATTTACATCACATAAGGGCTGGAGAAATGGCTTAACAGTTATAGGCAATTGCTTGCAAAGCCTGACTTTTTCTCTCTCTTTCCCACTCTCTCCATGCAAATAAATAATAATTTTTAAAAGATATGAAAGCACTAGTCCTCTCCTACTAGGAAATTCTATGAGAGACCATAATAGGAAATATGATTGTATCCACAGGATATCTAATTTTGCAGTACGGAGCTGTGCCATAATGAGTTTTTAAAAAAGAAATAACAATCACTAAAATGTCTCATATTTTTAAGACATTAGCAAGAGCAGCAAGCTGTTGAATATGATGATAATGGTTTCTAATGCTCAGTAAATACAGTGGTTTGCCATTATTATGATCATTTCAAAGGAAACCTTTGACTTGTGTTTAAACAAGAGACAAAGATAGAAATAGAGCCACAAAGAAACTAAAGGTTTAAATAGACTTAAAGGCCAAGAACAAGACAGAGAAAGAGGCAGGAGTGGGGAAGAAGGAATGCCAGGCAAGGCTGGATGGACAGATTTCTACGTTAGCCAATTATAATAATAAACTCAAAAGTAATAATAACAATAGGCTCCAAAATCCTTCCTTTGGGATAATTTTTAAGAAGTATGTTCTCAATCAAGACATGAGTTTTTGAAGTTTGCAGTCAAAAGGTAAATTTTAACTTGTGATACAAAGGCATTTTTTATGAAGGGACGTTATTCTAAGTGATGGGAATATGCGATGAATAAGTGTTTGCACCATCTAGGGACTTAAATGGTAATACGGAGAACTTACATGTTGCTATCATTGCAACGGGAACTTATCAGAGGGTCTTAAGCAAATGAATAATATAAAGTAAATGCAGTGTGTGTGTGTGTGTGTGTGTGTGTGTGTGTGTGTGTGTGTGTTAGGAATCAAATTCGGGGCATGTGTGAGAAGTAACCACATTACCACTGAGCTTCATTCCCAGCCCAATTGACTTTTTAAAATATATTTCTGCCTATTGTCTATGTTTTGATGTGTGTGCTGTCAGTCTGTCACATTATTCTGTCACATTAGTCCAGGTGATAGATGATAGGAGTTTATTCTAGAATCAGTGAGGCAATGATGATTAAATTTAAGATATATTTTGGAGTGAATGGGATTTAGTGATGTCTTAAGGAGTGCTTAAAAGAGATTAAAAGTTGATGTCTTAGTTTGGGCCTGAGCCACTGGTATGGGTGATATTGTAATCATCGTGATGTGGAGAAAGATTAGAGAAATAGATTTGGCAGAGGTATCTGGAGTCAGGAAAAGGGGGAATAAAACAATTCATCTCTTTGGACTTGCTAAAATTTCAGAGGGCTAACATGATCCCAAAGGAGGTATCAAGAAGGCAACAGAATAACCAAGTTCTAGGCTGAGGAATAAAGGGTGTTATAGTATGTGTGTTTAGTAAGAAAAGGTGAGAGCAGAGCCATGTGTGCAGTGCAAATTTAGGGGCCAGCACAGAGAGCTGTGTGCACAGCAAGTCTAGAGAAACGACTGGCTGCAGAAACAGCTGGCCAGATAAGAAAAAGCAAGGCAGGTATGGTTGAGACAGCCATAGGATGATGACATTTGGAGGTCACGTGTAGGCTGAAAAATAACCTGTCAGCAAGATCGGGTCATTGGAAACTCTAATAAAAGTTCTTTGATAGATCATTTGAATTCCAGATTAAATAAGAAAACATAAGAAGTAGAAATGATAGGTGCATTTAGATAAATCTCAACTTTACTTACTGAAAAATAAAAAGAAGAGCAGCTGATGGAAGTAAATAGATGATATTTGCTTTATTTGTATGCTGATGGAAGGCTCCAGAGAGGAGAGAGAAACTTCCAAGGCAGATTACGGAACAGGGTCATTGGGCAGGTGACACGGAGGGATGCATGTAACTGAACACTGACGATCACGTCGGGAGCTAATTCTGGACCCACAACATCTCCATTAGTAGCCATCTGAACTTTCTTCCTCTGGAAGAAACTGGCATCTTCACATCTCAAGCATATGCACCTAGTGGCAGACCAGAATAATCTGGTTTGGAAATGAGCACATTTTATACTGTAGTCATCCTTGCCTTCTATAATCCTGAAAGCCATATTTAAATATGCTCTAAATTCACGCAAAGAGGGACTTGATTACTTATGCACAATAATAATTTCCATTATTTTAACTGAGAATCTGGAAACTTTCAAAAGTTTCCTTTACCTGTCTTCTCCCTTAATGTATATCATTACTATTTTTATTTCATTGAGTTACTGGTTTTTGTTTGTGTTGGTCCCTGAAATTTCAAAGTCAAATGTATCTCATTTCATTTAACAGATAACTAAAGGTTGGCACAATATTGATACCTTTGTATACTGACTCACATCTTAAACATATCAGTGTTGAGTGCTTAAGCAAATTTAATTATGAATAATTTATAAACCACAGTAAATATTTCCCCCACAACCATCTTTTGTGCAAAGAAAATGACTGACACATATTGAGCACACACATATCATGATTCACTAACATTTCTAATGAGAGCCTCAGGCACGTGTGCACTTGAGCAATTCTGTCAATCCTACGCATTCAGGTGCCATTTTTCTGATTGACATCAGAGAAGATTTGTGTCATCTGAAAGGATAGAATTTTATGGGAAAGCAGATAGTAATTACTCTTGCTTCTAGAGAGAAACCGTATTAGTCAAATGGGAAGGAAAATAACTCATAAAAAAATAGTCACACATCTCAGCCAAAGGTCAGTCCTCTCTGTCTAAATCTAAAGTACACATCACCACTGATTCATTTATTCATTCAACCAATAAATCTTCACTGGAAGTCTGTTATTTTCTGAGCCATGTTACTCAGGATTCAATATTAAACAAAAAAGCTTCTTTGCTTCTAAGTCCAGGGTAAAGGAGAGATGGCAAAAACTAACATGATATACCATGTAAAAGTAATTATTAGGGGAGATGTACAGACTTGAGCAATTCTGTGGTGGGACAGCAGATCATGGATGCTTAACTGGTATTTCAAAAAACATGAGCTCACTTGAATGGTGACCAGGAACTTTCAGTACAAAGAAACGCAAAGATGTCCTGCCTGTGGAAATAGAATCAAGACATAAGAAAGCAACTGGGGAATTCCAGGTTTGTGAGGGGATGGCTTTGAAGGTCATCAGAAACTAAGATATATTGATGTAATTGACCTCACTGGGGTACTTCCAGGGATCTAAGCCCACAGTGCTAAACCCATGAAGAAGCAGCAGTCTGCTCTGATAGGTCTTACAGAATCTAGGAAGGAAGTACTGGGATCACCCAGAACTTAGGCAGAATAATTTCAAAAAAAAAAAAACATATCAACATCATGAATTTAGAATTTTGAGGTGCTGCACTATGAAAGGCTGGTTGGCAAAAATCTCTCTGTCTCTCTCTTGGAAATAAGGTCCTCTCAAGGTCCTTGTTCTCTGCAAATCTGCACTCCTTGGATTGATTTAGGAAATATAATAATGGTCTTAGGAGAGTCTTCCCATTTTAAAGCATAAAAGCTTTTAGCCTAATGGAAGAATTTCAGAAAAAAAAATCCTGCCAATAGATGCTAAATAAGGTTTTAAAAAAATAAGTATGTGGAGAGTAAATACTTCCTGAGAAAATTCTAGAGTCACTACAGTAAAAGATTTACGCATCCAGGCCATCCATTTTGTTATTGATCCATTTTACATTAAATATATTAATTAATGATTCTGTTCTCATAAGACATGATGTGATTGTGTACATACTTGTCACAGTGAAAAATGAAAATAAATTCATCACCAAGTACACTCAAATCTCTCTTATAAAGATTAATTTGTGTTTTAAGCAGTCCAGAGGGGTGAAAGAGTGTGACATTTTGGCTGAGCCTGAATCTTTTCTTCAAAACACAGGAGGCAAAAATTAAAGCATATATTTAAACATGTAAAATTGTCCATATTCAGTGAGTATAATTAGAACAAACTGTCTCAGTGAAACACACAATTAATCAGTATAATAGAAGGAAAATGCCTCTACTTTACTCCTGCCCCTTAATTTGTGTTAGGAATTTGGGATAAGTAGCTTCAAGCTCCCTTTCCACATAAATGATAAAATCTTAAGTGCACTAATTAGCATATGGCACTTTATTCAAGCTTAATTTTCCTGCTTTCTGACTAGATGGGGCTTGAGGAGATATGGGCAATGGCTAGATACATGGGTGCACAACGAGGGAGAAATAATGGAGGAAACTTGAAAAGTAGCGATTCCTGTCCTTTTCATTGTGCATTCTGGACAGCGATGACATGGGCCTCTCTGAACAACATGTACTTGTTTATGTAAAATTCATTGTGCTGAACCTGAAGTCACAAAGCCTTACAAGCCTCTGAGCCTATCATAATTCATGGGAAAGTTGTGTCTCTGTGACCAAAGACTTTAAATTCTACATCCTCAGTGTCCTCTTACTTTGAACCAAGGATTTGAAAGTTACAAAGAATTAATTTCACTAATGTTCTCCTAGCAATTCAAGTGAAATAAAACGTCATTGCAGCAAAGCTTAATCATAATTAGTAGATCACAAGTTTTGAAATGGGGTGCTGAAATGGAAATGTACTGTGAGCCTACAGGTATCTTAATATGATTTCTACTATTATAGTGGTCAGTAACAAGCAGTCAATAACACCTTTTCTAATTCCCAAGTAAAATTTAAAGGTGTTATACTATAAAACTGATTAATAATAATAAATAAAATCTGTATGATAAAATAAAATAAAAAGCACATTACATCACAACTAGTTAAACCATAGTTTAAATGTACAAAATATGTACTTGGATCAATAAAAAAGGACAGAATTGAGAAAAAATAAAAGGTTGTCAGCCATGATGACAATTCTAGAGGGTATTTAAAATAGAAGTAATCAGCATCTAGCTGAGTTTTCATTCTTAGTGCAATAAAGCAAATTAGCATGTGACATAAGCCATCTCTTAATAATAGTTCCTAGCTGCATTGACATAAAGTAATCAAATTTCCATAGGAAATTTAACTTGCACGCTAGACAGTTTAATTATCTGCTGCATATTTCAATAGTTCCCATTATAAGAAAATATGCCCAACTTTGTCACCAAGAATGTTTATAACAATAACATTCAATAAATTTTAATTATCTTATAAATCATCTGTGTGTTGATACATACAAGTATGTGTGTTCCCACAAATATTAAATTTGACTAAATTTGGAGTGATCAAATAGTAACTAAAATCAATCTTATGGCAACCTTTATTCCAAAAGCTCCTGAAATTAAGCAATCCTGCCCTTTCACATAGAAGAGTTTACGAGTTGGTAGAGAATTTGCAAATCATCTTTCCTACCCTACTGCAGAACTGCTAGTCTTACCCCCTCCTGAAACACTGATCCCACCATCCCTTCCACTCAGAAAACTGGCAGATGACTTATGCCGTCTGTCTCTGTCATGTTGCACGATTGATAAAGCACTTCAGTATGCACATCTTGTGCCTCTTACATCACCCTGAACTCTCTGGTTAACAGTATCATTCTCCTATTAGACTAGCAAAGCGGAAGTCTAGAGTTCCCCCAAAGAGTCCTGGTGTCAAACTAATCCTCAGGCTTCTCAGTGCTGTTAATGCTGATCCCTCCTTCTATTAATGTTGATCCCTTCTTTTTGCAGTGTGATTCTGATAAATTTTACTCCAATTTAGGACAAATGTCCTTTTGTCTCTTGACTCAAAAAAAGTATTAATGGAATAGCAAGGAATTGGAATTGGAATTTCTTTGGAAATGGAAAGGAGCATGATGTGAAAAATAAAAACATAGGTTTTTAATAAAACATAGGTTTTTAATCCCTTTTAAAAAAAAAAAGTATAACAGAGACTAGAAGGAATTACTGAAGGTAAGCCTGCTTTAAAAAACAAAAGAAGAGTAGTAGCAGGCAAGAAAGAAAATGTATTTTGCAAATAGGCTTCCGAATTCCTCCACCACCACAGACTCAGTGAGCACAAAAAGCACATCAGCCCTGAATGCATCATCATTCCCCCATGGCTGATGTGGACATCAGAATATGATAAATCTTTGAAAAGGGATCCATTATGGTAGCCCAAGAACGTGACCTATTTGTTATTAACAGTAGTAATAATATTAAAGCTAATATTTACAGAGCACTTACTTGGTGTCAGGCATAAAGCATCCTGAATTGTCAAATTCTACCTTCTCGTTTCTTCCCATTTATGTTTGGTTTCTTGCTTTAGTGACCAGGGCTAGCCCAAATGACAGGGAGGATGATATTTGTCTTCCAACCTGAAACTGACAAACATTATCAGTATTCTTGGAAATCTGGCCCTAACTTTGGGCTCTAAGTCTTGTCTACTGCCTACTCTTTGTCTACTCTTTAATCTGGCGCTAATGTTACCCTCTTGATTTTAAAGTCATAAAAGAAAAGACCAACCATAGTGATATTATTCCTTGCTGTAGTCTCATCAACCCATGTGCAATGCCAGGCACAAAATGGGTTTTCCAGCACATGTTAGGCTAAATAAGCTGGCACTCCAGCCAGCCCATCCACTGCAGTCCTGGTGTGACACTTCTAATCCTGTCACACAGGCCCCCTGCTGAGGTGGTGCACTGGTGCCTTCTGTAAATGACACTATTTAATCCTCTCAAACTTTTTAAGATAGAGAGTGTCACTCTCATTCCGCAAGGGGGGAAACTAAATCTTGTGAGAATAAGTGATGTGCACAAACTGTCACACACAACTGTCAACTGGCAGAACCATAATTTAGGTTATTATTCACTATAAGAAGCTGAGGTGAAGTTCCCAGTCTTCTCTCTCTCTCTCTCTCTCTTTCTCTCCTCTCCTCTCCTCTCCTAGAAATCTCAGTGAACTACAAAACACACAAACCAAGGTATGGAACTTTCCTGCTTACTGATAGTCTTTCCCATTGTCCAATGACTTCCTTTCCCTGGGAGTTAGGACATCTTGCTTGAACTCACTGCTCTTCTTTTCGTTTTAATTTATTTAATATCTTTATTATGAGTAAGTATATACATTGTATGAGCAAATCTTGAGAAGGTGTCCCCATTTCCCTCCTCTCTAACCCCCACCCTGTGGGGTCCTTCCTGGATGTACATACTTGATCTGTCCATAGTTAGGGGGTTATGAACTGCACCAGAGGTAGCTAGTTTAACACCACATGATTAAATATCTTCTGTAGCACCCCATAGTAGTTCATCCATCTTCAAGTATACCAATGTTCACTTTTAAGCCCAATTAGCTGCATCCACATAGAACCTATCTTACACATGGGCTTGGAAAATAAGACACAGAGAATTAGGCACAGCCAAAGACTCAAAATTACCAAGGATCTGGTGAGAAGCAAAGCATAATATTATTCATAACAAAAGATAGAACCATAGTAGAATATAAATGAACATGTTATTATCAGCAATTAGAATCAGAATCAGAAATAATTCATGGTCAAGAGCCCAGGGCAGGAAGCTTATCAGATTGCCACAAACAAACCAGTTCTCTCCATCCTAATATTCTTTTCTGAAAAGTGGCCTGGGGCTCAGAGGGTTTGAGTTGATTCAAAGAAACAGCAGGGAGCTGGAGAGATGGCTCAGTGGTTAAGGCACTTGCCTCCAGTGCCCAAGGCCCTGGGTTCAATTCCCCAGTACCCACATAAGCCAGACCCACAAGGTGGTGGCCCTGGTGCTCGCTCTCTCTCTCTCTCTCTCTCTCTCTCTGCTTGAAAATGAATAAATAAAATATTTAAAAAAAGAAACAGCAGGCAAGTGTCTGTTATTTCTTCTGCATAAAAGTTTTCATCTCTGTATCCATGGCTTGGCATATATATAAGGGACTTTCAGAATATATTTTGTTGAATGAATGTATCAGCTACTTGTCTATAAAGACAGTACTCCTGTTCATGGCAATGTTTCATCCTGATGTAATCCAAGAAGTGGAATCTATTCTGAGTTCTTACCTCTCAACCTTCCTCAGTCCTTCCCCCTCACCCACAGTGAAATCAACCTCACTTAGCATTATGAAGTCAGCTACAACAGATACCCACAGTTCTGCCTTGGAAACATTCATTATAAACACTCAATCTGTGATATGTAGTATCTTATCTATCAGTTACTTAAAATATCCTGAAGGACTTTGATCCTGAGGGATCCTTGTTGATCCCTCCATACTTAATGATCGGATACCATGACAGGTTGTCATTCTGAGCACAAAATTCAGTTGAATCTCAATGAAAAGTTTAAACGAGCTTTCCTAAACTGGTCTCATTCATTAGGCAACTATCTTTTTTAAATCATCTCTGTTCCTCAAGAGTTGCTACACGTGGAAAGAAAATGTGAAGAAATTAGACGGAAGGCAACGTGCACAATGGGCCCCAATGGCCCATGGCACAGAGTTCAATTCATGGTACTGTGCATCTTACAAATGGATTCACTCTGTAGGGTTTGAGAATTACTTGCAGCTAACTGGAACTATAAATATTAAATCCACTACATCTGTGATCTACTTCTCACATTGTTGAGGACAGTACAGAGCAATGGTGTGAATTTCAAGCTCCACTAAGTTATGATTTAAAAACAAAGCTCTGTTCCTCACAAGTGGAGCCATCTTGGGAAAATTAATGCCTGATTCTGAACCTTGACTCCGGCATTTGTTCGAGAAGGCTGCTCAGTTTAGGCACCGCATGAGACCATTGTGAAGAAGAAACAGCACAATGTATAATGGTCTGGAGATATCAGTGCTCATTAACTTAAACATTATATTTTTACCATTATGATTAGATTACAATTTCAGGGCAGGAACTATGCCTTGTGTTTGCCTGAGTCCATAATACAACCATAAAGCAGTTAATTTATTTAAAAGCCTGGGCTTCTGAAGGAATAAGCTTTAATTTTTCAGAAGAAAAGGCCTTCTCTATAATATAGGTCAAATGAGGTGGGAGATAATGAGAAACCAAAAACCTCCGGTGGCCTCTTTGGCTGAGGAGTAGCGATAGCAGCATAGGAAGGCTGTTCTGAGCCTCAAACGTGTTTAATCATCAGCAGACCCATATGGGAGCGAATTCCATCTCTGTTGAAAGCAGTGGAAATACTATGCTCATTTGAGCTTTGCCCGACCTCATTTGGATCTGCTGGCCCAGGAAAGAGCCAAAGAAAAGCGTGTTTCTCTCCACTCTTAAAGCTTTATTTCTTCTGTCAGGGAATATCTCAAAGCTCAGTGTCAAGCTCCTTTCTCCAGGCAGTCCTGTATTTCAAACCTGCACTAATATAGAAAAAGAGCTAAATCTGTTCTGCCTGGGAGAACAAAGATTAATGTGGTATCTCCAGCAGAAGGTGCCACATAGTCCTTAATCTGTGAGGGGTACTAGAACTTGTCATCAGAGAAAGTATGGAAGGAGCGGGGCAAATGCTACCTTGGACGTTATACATGGTCTTTCCTAACCCAAGCCAGAGCTTCTGTTTTTCTGCAAAGGAGTTCTTGCAGCTGATACTTGTGAAAGTAGCTATTACTGAGACTATTGTGTGCAAATAGATGAACCTAGAGGAAGAAAATCAGCAAATACCCCTCTAACAAGGACTTCCAAGAAAAAGGACCAAATTCTTATATAAGCAAATTCTAATAGCTACCTCTTAATGGAACCTCCTGTATCAGACACTTTCCTTGCATTACCACATTTTCACATTTAATTTTCATAAGGAATCTTTAATTAAAGACAAGGTAGCATTGTATTTGTTTAGATAAGGCATGTATGACTCAGATGTTAGATAACTTGCAGGTGGTCAAAGGCATCTTATGATGAAAACATAATTTAACCATAGGACTCTCTGATTTAGAAGCATTACTTCTCAGAAGATAAAAGTTCAGCTAACTAAAAAAGGCAGCGGCCCCACCACTAAGAAAAGGTAGGGACCAAAGTGAGATCATTGCAGATGTTACTGAAGATGACACTACACAATCAGACACAGGAAATAGAGAAGCAGGTGGTGTATTTCATCATTTAGTTAGGATTAAAAATAATATTATTGAAGAGGAGTCCAAAGGAGACTTTCAGTTAAGTTTTGAACTAATATTTATATTTTGATAGCAAATCATTGCATCTTGTGATCAATTGTTTTCAAATTATCTCTTATTTTTTTCCAAAGTCCTAATTAGAAAGTACTTGTATACTACCAATATCTACATCTGCCCACCTCTACTCATCTTTTCCTGGGATGATCTTCCCCTTTCCTTTTCCATACTCTATTAGTTGAATTTGCTACAATTTCCAAAATGTATAATCATATAAAGAACTTATTTGTCTAGTTTACTTATATATTACTTACCTCTCACTTTATGGACAACAGGAAATGCCTTGCAGAGGAAGGGCACATAGATAAAAGCTCAAATGCACTTCTTGGTAGAATGAATGTTCAGTAAAGTTTCTATCACATTATTGACTACTAAATGTTCCTTATATTCTGTGAACATAAGCTCTTTGTCTACCAAATTTATTCCAAATGTTCTCATTATATGTTGTCTTTATGATTAGAATTTAATGACAGATATAAGGTGTTATATTTCATTTAATGAATTGTGAATTCTGAGGCATTTACCTCTTTGATCTAATTTTAATTATTTTTATATGTTGCCTTTAGCTCATTAGTGGCCTAAATTTTATTTCTAATATGACAGAATTAGGAATTTAAGTTACATCATTTTTCTAAATGCTGTTTTCTCAACTCTTAGGTTTCCTTCCATGTTCTTTTATGATTCTTTACATATATTACATTAAATCAGTATATTAAATTGAAGTCTTCTGTTTATGTTTTGTGTATTGTTCTATTTATTTATCTCTTCATCCTTTTTGATACTTCTGTCGAAACTAGTCTTACCTTATAAAATTGCATTTTCTAATGTGTTCTCATACACTCTAAGGCAAGACCCTTCTGTCATTTTTATTTTTTCAATTTTTTAATTGGAGTGAATAGATCTTGTTTCATTATTTCCCATATTTTAGCAAAAGTTTTACAATCAAGTTTGAATATTAGTGTTTTAAGATTTCATATCGTGTGTGTGTGTGCGCGTGTGTGTGTGTGTGTGTGTGTGTGTGTGTGTGTGTGTGAAAGACAAAGAGAGACTGATTTTATCATTATTGGGGAAATGACAAAACACTGTATTTTAGCTGTTAGAGAAATAATGTATGAATAGCTGCTTCTAAACTATTTCTTAATCAATAGATATCTGAAGAAGTGTGTTATAAGATTTTGTCAGGGTTAACTTCAACATCAGGAATTTCTCAGCAGAATTGTAGAGATGAGCATGACTACATGAAGTAACCATTCTCCACTGGAGGAGTAAGAGGAGTCTTTATTCAAAGCTAGTGCTGCTCTCTTCTGCTGAATAGATTGATGTCTCTGTCTAGTGCTGAATGTTCAATGCCATTAGCTAATTTTACTTTCTATACAGCAAGGAGCTGCCAATCTCATTCTTGCCAACATGCAAGCCTGGTGATCACACACATTTAGCACGTTCAATGAGTTCCCCTGTGAGAAGTATTCCGATGGGCTTTCATTGCAACATTAAGTCTTGAGACTCTGGGAGAGATATGTTTTCCAAGTCTTTTGTTTTAGAGTCTTTCAGGTTATAATCATAGTCCAGACCTTGGGGTAAGGTGAATGAAAGAGAAATTCCACTTAACATACACTATCTTTGGTAAAATATGTTTTTAAAAAGATGTTTAAGACATAGCTATAATCTATTGTGTGGGACAAATAGCAAGTAAACACACTGTAGTGTGATGAGTTCTGTAACTGAGTATTGAACATGTGTGAGACCTTTAATTCTGCCTAGTCCATAGCCAGAGAACAATCAGATAAAAATTCTACTCACTACTATATGCACCATATGAAGTAAAAAAAGGAAACATTGTATATACCAATAGAGAGTCTGTGTGTATGTGCTTCATCAAAAATGAGTTTATTCCAAGGCAAATATAAGTAGATGATAATTTAGAACATAATTCAGGTTGCCCTGAATGACATAATCCAGTGGAAGACTTTACATGAATATTTATATACACAAAACAAAGTCATAAAGCAAAACATTCAACAAATACATTCACTGGGGCATTTGGTAGGTGATCTGTAGTGAAACAGGGAAGTGTTTCCTATCAGTTTCAGATGTTATAGCATTCCCAGCTTGAGGGTTTGTGGAGGCTAATGGTCTGCTAAACTTAGTGACACACTGGGAGAAGTTTTCCTGAAGGTCATGAAAATACCAGGTCAAATACAAAAGTTAAGATTTAGTGTCTGAGATAAAGAGGGACTAAGATAGTCTGATGATAATTTTGTTTCTCAGCCTACAATATTTTTTCACTGCTTTTATAGCCAAGTTCAAGAGGTCTATAGGATCTTTACTATTGATGCAACTTCTTCAGAGAACTTCAGTTAACAACATAAAATACTTTCTGGAAATCTGGATGGAAGAGCTAAGTTTGAAGAGATGAATTCAATATAGGCAGATCAATTTCCAAATGAAAAGGCGATAATCAAGTTGGTGGGAGCATGAAAATGTCCTGATTCAAAGAAAACAAATTGTCCAGTATGACTTGGTATGCATTGTAGGAAAGGAAAATTAGTATTGACCAGTGTCTGGCAAGCTCTCAAAAATAATATAATTCTCAATTGGAAGAAACATAGTCCAATTTGATCAATATTTATTGTGCAACCAGAATTTATAAAGCATTGTTCTAAACATTCATAGGAGCTCAATGTTAAAGGATTAATGTGTCAAGTGTCTGCTATTAGGAAAAATAAATGACAAATATATAACATTGTGAAACTACACTTCACCCATATGATTCATAATTTAGGAATGTTAAATTTTGAGCCTCTTCCTTTATTGAGCTGGTGATTCTATGAGTAATGATATTGTGATGTAAGTTGCGTAAATGTGTTTAACAACACGTTTTTGCATAGCTAGAGCCCAGGAATACTACATACAGAAATTTAGTCAAGGACAATACACACTTGTTTGTGATCTCTCTCTCTCTCTCTTTCTCTGTGTGTGTGTGTGCGTGTGTGTGTGTGTGTGTGTGTGTGTGTGTGTGTGTGGGCGTGCGTGTGTGTCTGTGTATGAAATGTCTTGTTCAGGGGTCAAGAAGCTTAAGGAACTATGATATAGTCATCTTTATATGAGAACCTAAAGTATTGTGTTGAGATTTTTTTCTGATGTTAATATTTACAGAAAGCAAAGGTAAATTTCTTTCAATGATTTTACCCGAGTTTTCTCTTTTTAAACCTAAGTGAATTATTAACTACAGAAGTAGGATTCATTAAGAGGACTTTTATAAGATATATAAGTCTGATAAAAAGACCATGACCAAATATATGGTTGTGTCACTTCTCATATGTACACCAAGGATCATCTGAGGATGGTCCTGGTTTCTGAGGAAACAAAGATAAGGGATTGATTTTTCCTTAGACAAAAAAAAAAAAAAAACATAGTTTTCAAGGTACAAGAATTTTTTATCCAAGAGGTATTTGAATGTAATGTGGAAAAAAATAAAAGCTTTAACCTCATTTAAAAAAGCAAAAAAGTACCCTTTGTTATCATCTTTGGCCAATGCTTTCTAATTCTTGTTTTTCGTTATCTTTAAATACAGAATCCCCTTCACCTACAGCTGAGTTTAGAAAATTCATTAAGTTCTGATGCTGATGTCACTGTCTCAATCCTGACCATGAACAACTGGTACAATTTTAGCTTGTTGCTGTGCCAGGAAGACTGGAATATCACCGACTTTCTCCTCCGTACTCAGAATAATTCCAAGTTCCACCTGGGGTCTATCATCAACATCACTGCTAACCTGTCCTCCACCAGGGACCTCGTAAGCTCCCTGCAGGTCCAGCTTGAGAGCGTTAAGAACCACACAGCCACTGTGGTGATGTTTGGCTGCGACATGGAAAGTATTCGGCAGATTTTTGAAATTTCCACCCAATTTGGGGTCTCACCCTCTGAGCTTCACTGGGTGTTAGGAGATTCCCAGAATGTGGAAGAACTGAGAACCGAAGGACTTCCCTTAGGGCTCATTGCTCATGGAAAAACATCACAGTCTGTCTTTGAGTACTACGTCCAAGATGCCATGGAGCTGGTTGCGAGAGCTGTAGCCACAGCCACCATGATCCAGCCAGAGCTTGCTCTCATCCCCAGCACGATGAACTGCATGGATGTGAAAACTACAAATCTCACTTCTGGACAGTATTTATCAAGGTAGGACATAAAACCTGGGGTATATGCTTATCCAGCGGTCTATGAGAGGAAGTCAAATTCTCCTTTCTATCTCCTAAGCTGAAATCTTAATTCCCCAAAACTTCTGAGAGGGTTGGTTTAGCATAAGACTTGCTGTCTCCTTATCCAGCATGTGTAATTTCACCTGTTGTCTTCCAAGTGTCAGTACAAGGTCAGTTGGATGAATTCCTTAGTCATGGGTGTATTTTTGGTGATCCATTTAAAAGCTTTGAGCCTTTGTTTGCTTAGTAATACACCAAGGTAATCTTGTAGAACTGTATATAATGTAATAAATATGCCATGAAATTGTGTATGAAGAGTAATTAACACTGCACTTGGCTCAAAGCTAGATGCGTGAAGAATATTTCTTTCCCTGTCTATTCTTTCTTATACCAATAGACCTGAGCAAATCTAACTATAAGAACATGGAAATAGACTTTTCTGTTTCCTCCCAGGCCTTGATGTTTGAAAAATATAGAGTATGTTTATGGCATAGACTGTAGATGCTAGAGACACACTGATTTTAGAATTTTAGCTCTGCTTGTCAATTGTTTCATCACCTGGTCAGGTCATAATTTCTGTCAGCCTTAATTTCCTATGTCCTATGGGTGTTTATGTAAATGGATATAACAGTAGATTCTGTTCTAGTGGACATATTTCTATAAATGATAGATAGATGATATAACTAGAAGATATATAAGACAATGACTAGATAAAATTATTAAACAAGAGTAATATTATTTTCCTAATATATTATTTATTATATTTATATTATATTATATTTACTTTTCTGTTTAGTACATCAATTGATTCAGAAGCTAGAATTTAAAAGCCCATTCGAAATAAAGAAAAACCCATGATGGAAAAATAATTTTCATAATCCTTGAGAAAGGGGGAATGATCATTAAAAAAAAGATTGTAAGGCCTATATTTTCACCTAAAAAAAGGACCAATTATGGTGAGAAAGGTCAAGGCAGAGAACTATTGCTGTTTCATAAGTGAAAACTTACCCATACACTCATCCTCATTTTGAGGCATTCCTCTTAGAGTAATGACATCTGAGTATATTCCAAAATACAGGGCGACTTCCTAGTGTGTTATCTTCAGAATCAAATCTTTGTTTAAAAGTCAGGCAGTCCTCATGAGTTTACACTTAATTTTACATATACAGACTGAGTACCCACTCCGCAAGGCAACCTGCTCAATATCACATATATGGCAGAGTCAAAAACTAAGCACAACCCATCAACTCCTTAAAGAATGTTTAAATGTATTCAAAATTATTTTTAGAAATCTATTGATGATAATATTTGATGCTCTGTCATCATAACTTTCCACTTGTCCCATACTGTATTTGGTTTTTATAAAATCAGACTCTGTATGTTTTATTTTACAGCAGCTACCCAGAATGAATGTGTTTGTGTGCTAGCATCAACTGAGACTCTGGGCTGCATTTAAGCAAAAAAAAAAAAAAGCATTCTCTTTCACAGCAAATATCTAAGCAAAGCTTTGATTTATAATTTCAAACAGTCATAAATAGCAGGCAGGAAAAGCCACACTACTGAAGCTTCATTTAGCACTGCCGTGTCTTGTAGAAAATAGAGAACACAAGAAAAATCATTCTGTTTGGATCCCAAAAATGTTCAGAAAATCCAGGGAGAAATCTTTGTTGGCTCGAATTGTATATTCTTTAGGGATTCATTTTATCAAGATCAAATGATCTCTCTGTCTCCTCCAAATTTAATTTTCTTTAAAACTATCCCATGATACTTTGAACATCAAACTCTATGTCAGTACTAACCCCATTCCATCTTCATTTGTGTGTCTGACTTCAGAACTAGAATTTTATTAAGGGAATACACTATTGTTCAGCTAAAGGAAAAGCATGGCATATAGCAGGTGCTTAGTAGATCATTATGGAAATTTATTGACATAAAAAGAAAGAAAATGAACTTTCTGTTACATTTATATCTTCCACTATCATTTAATATAGAAGAAAATGGGTAGGTGTAGATATACATTGTGTAAGTTAGAAATCACTTACCTAGATTCCGTCTAGTTTTCTTCTTTTCCTTTATTTCTTTCTTTCTTTTCTTTGTCTTCTCTTTTGCTGGAAGGCTGGTGGATAACCTCTACCCTCATGGCTGTTGCCACATTTTCATTCCACAAACTTTGAAAGTTGTAAAAGGAGAGTGTGAGGCTTGGAGCCAGCGGCCATGTACAACCTATAAGGGTCAGTGACAATATTTTCATCCCCATGGATGCATTTGAGAAATGAACTCAAAGAACTTCAGAAACTCTGCCTAGGACTTCTTCAAGTCCCTGAGGAATAGAGTCAAAGAGAAAGTTTCAAAGTGTTCAGGACAGGGTCAAGGAAAGTGGGCAAATCCCTGGAAGGAGTCTTTATAATGAATAACTTAAAAGCTGCCTTAAGCCATAAAGCATCTGTGGACTTTTCATCATCCTTATTTATTTTGTTTAACTCGGTCTTTTAGAAAGTTAGTTATTCTCAGTCCATAAGTCACATCTGCATATAGTAATTTTCTTAATTGTTCTTAGATTTCGTGAGGCTGACCCCACTTCCTCACTGTATAATCAAAGCCAGGAGAATAATGAGCTGTGACTAGCGGGTGTCACAGTTATGCAAGCTTTCATTTCTCACACAGTCATTTTCAGTTTGGGCTGACAGAATGGTTAACATTTGAAAATGTTAATGAAGTCGCCAAAAACATGGCATTTTCAGTACAGGCTTTTTAGTCTGGGAAAATCATTTCTCATGGCAGACTACATAGCCATAATTACAGGTATAAGAGATTTAATTCTTGCTAGCTCCCTGCATGCCAGAGCAAATGTCCATCATAACTAAGTGTAAACAAAAGCATTTGAGGACTAAGTTCATTCTGTGATCTTTAACAATTTATTTGCAAGTTGTTTCACTCAGTGTTAATAATTTGGAGCAACTATAGCTAGTATATCATTTTAAGACCTCCATAAATGCATATGTCTGCATGCTTGTGTCCAGCCAATAATTGTTTTCTGAGCTAAGCTGAGGCAGACAGTCTGCTGTATAAAATTATAAAATGGTGTGTGTATATTTTTTGAGACCAATTCTTGCTATGTAGCCCTTTCTTATGCAGTTCTTTCTTATGAGCCTCAAGCCTCAGCCTTCCAGGTGCTGAGATTGCACACATGTGCCAGTGTGCTACCATGTGCAGGATACATGCCTTTTCAAGGCAGAGGTGTGTTCATATACTTCGAAAAGGAATTCATTAACTCTGAGGTTTGGTTTGATAAATGAATAGGAATTTTCATTTTTGGAGTAAATTGATAAGCATAGAAAATGGAATATGCAAATTTGTTAAAGTCTGAAAAGGAAATTTAATGTAATTTCATCATTGATTGCCTGTAAAAAGGAGTGGAGATGATTCTCGAGAAGTAGCTTGATAGCACATACCACATATGGCTTTTATGCTGATGGGATGTCAGCTGAAGTCAGAATGTTAGCCATGACTTATTTATAAAATCATGCTCTTATAACAACTTAACTGACTGAAGAAATACAGTATAAAAGCTTAGAAAGTAATTTTTAAAAACCATTAGAATACAAAAATTTACTCCATTTCCTCTCTTGCTGCATTGTGAATTCCAGCCTCTGGTGGGGTGGGGTCTGTGAATTCACCTGCTGGTCCTTGGATGTGGATTTCCCCAAGTGTATCTGAAGGCCATATGTGCTGATGGATCCTTTGTTTTTGGAGAAAGAGCTACATGTATTAATAACAAGCCAGTCAAAATTTCAAAACACTGGTAGATACCTCCAACCCCTTGTCCTAACAAGTCTTTGACCTTTTGGCTAATTAATCATAGCCCTGGTAGCTATTCCAACGTGTGTGCGTGCGTGTGTGTGTGTGTGTGTGTGTGTGTGTGTGTGTGTGTGTGTGAGAGAGAGAGAGAGAGAGAGAGAGAGAGAGAGAGAGAGAGAGACTGGGATTTGAACCTAGGGCCTCACACATGCTCTGCAAGTGGTTTCCACTGAACTACATCCCCAGACCACTTTTTACTTTTATTCTGAGACAGTATCTTACTAAATTGACCAAACTATCTTTGAACTCACTCCTGCAAAGTAGCTGAGATTATAAGTTTGAGCCACCAGGTCAGCTTTACTGCAGCTTTTAAGTGAGGAGTAGAACCCCATCTTCTCTGAAAACCTTTTCTTCTTCATGTTGCTGTCCTGCAAGAATTCTTTCAAGGGTGTAGTGATTCATATTTGCACTCACACACATACTAGATCAAACTCTTGGCTGGCACTACAAAGAGCAGAAGATAGAGGGCCAGCTTGCCCCCTCTCTCTTCTTATGATCAGTAGACATACTCATCTAATTACCAACTTTTATCCATCTTCCTTAATGTGGCTCTTAGTTGTCAGGAATCTTTGTGCCAACATCCATTGACTCCCCAGCATCCTCTGGCACCAGCTGCTGTTCTGCCATTTCTGGGCCTCCTCTGAAGCTTACATGTACCAACATGCCAAGGGCCCTTTACTTCCAAGCTATGTTGTCTCTATGTTTACATGACCAAGCAATAATGAGATTCAATGGCCTTTCTCCAATATTAATTCTTCAAATGTTCATTCTGTATTTATTATTAAGAATCTTGCAAGGTGTGGTGGCACACATCTTTAGTCCCAGCAGTTGGGAGGCAGAAGTAGGAGGATCACCATGAGTTCAAGGCCACCCTGAGACTACATAGTGAATTCCAGGTTAAGCTGAGCTAGAGTGAGACTCTACCTCAAAAACACAAAAAATAAATAAATGAATAAACAAATAAATGAATCTATTATGTGCCTGCTGTCATGAGGTACTAGAAAACACAAAGGGAAAGATTAAAACAAGTATTCATTTAAAAAACAGAAATTGATGATGGTGGCCAATTCATTCCTGAATATTCGAAGAATTGCAAGAGAACCTGAGGCTGCGTGACACATTTCTAATTTGGGGTCTCTTACCCACTATATCAATATGATGTAACGGTATTGTAACCCTGTCAAAGGGATTTCTTACTGTAAGTATCCTATTCAACAAGTTAAGTAATGTGCCTAAGGTCACTTTGTTGGAATATTGTTGGGAGGAAAATTTAAACCATTCTACCTATCCCACATTCTAAGTTCTTTCAGAATTAGTATAACTCTTTCTTCATTGGGATCCTATGACTTTATAATTTATATTGTTTTGGCCAGTAGCTATATGCATGATTGCATACATAAATATACTCATCCTAAGGACCTCTACCAAGCTAAACTGGTTAGCATGAAGGTTTCAACATGAACCATAAAATAAACAATTACATTGTACATGAAAGCCAGATTCTACTGCTTAGCACTGGCTTCCTAGTGCCCCAAGAAAAACACATTGCACCTGAGTGACCTCCTATGAACAACAGTGCCCATTCACTTAACTTTCTCTGCTAGAACTCCTGGTGAGTTGGTACTTCCGGAAAGCACACACATGGTGTTGAGACTCAATGATGCTTCCCTCCTTTTGAACACTGCCCTGATTCTAGATCACTTAAGCTATGCTGTGAATTAAGTAGAAAATGTCCACTACACCAAAAAGGAGTCAATTAAGGAACACTGGAAAATGAGTATTCTATCAGGGCCTTATGTTGATTGATGGATTCAGGATCCAGTGGATTTATAACTGGGGAATTCTTCCACATTATGGGAGCTTCTAAGCTTTTATTTGTCTGAGAGGAAATTGTATTTTTGTTTACTTTTTCATCCATATGCACCTATTGTAAAAATTTTGAAATATGCAAAAGTGTGACTCTCTAATGCTGCAGCCCTACTCTGAAAATGTATTTTGGGACTGCTTCACTCTTTACACTCTGTAACTTTTCTGAGGATGTCAGCCTGGTAAATACTGAGTAGTGTCCCATTTCTAGAGACATGCCTTAGCAGTACTGGAAAGGATGTCAACACCTAGGCTACTACTATGGCCAGGTCCAAAAATCCAGCACAAATAAAGTTGAGGCAATGCATAAAGTAACCAGAAGCTATTCAAGGGGTGGTCACAGACCCTTGTGAAGAAGCAAGGTCCATAACCAAAAAGTAAGGGGTAAAGACAGCAACATAACGGTATGGAACAGACCTAACTGCTGCATGGTAGATTGTAGAACATGCTGGGAAAAAGTGCCAGCTTGAAGGTTACAAGCCTTGGAAACAAGAAAACACTATTGTAGCCACAGATCTAATTCTGTGGTTAGTCACCTCTCCACCAACACCAATAGCAACAAACCCAAAGCACATATTGTATTGTGATACACATATTTTAGAGTTTTTCTCCCCTTAGGAAAATTCAAGAATACCAGCACTATAAAGTCTTACTTACAAATAAGATTTTGTACAAATGATGAGCCCAAATGATTCATATGTGTGTTTGTTTATTTACTATATTGTTAATCTGCCACTTCCATTCACTGGTAGAAGTATATTTTTAAAAAGTGGACCTGTGTGTTGTTTTAAAACATGGCTTTATCCATGATTAAAGTATATTATGTCCTGTGCTCTGAGGCTCAAAATTTAGCAATTTTAAATTCTTCTTGAATTCCTTCTCATCAAAGAGCGTTCTCATTAAACAAATTTCCACTTTCTGATACTATCCATTATTCAGGAGGAAAATGTATTAGACTCTTAACGCTTCAAATACTCTATAAACTGCAAATGCTTCCTGGCTGATTCAGATAAGGGATGAACTCTTTAAGATACTCGTCTGATCTGAGAAGATGTGGATTTAATTGCATTTACCCCACAAATAATATTGATAAATTGCCTTAGCCAAGTACTGTGTTGTGTCTAAAATGCAAAGATGGCTCTGGGTGACAGATGCTAGCCTCTTCGGCTTATCATTTTCTGATGCTATGAAGCATAACATCAGGAAAGGTGGGGTTCACTCATTCCTAATAGCAACCTGTGAAGCTACTATGAGGCGATGTGAAATGCATCAAAAAATCCATGTTTTCAATGATCTTGCAGTCTAAAAGTCAAAGATAAGGTTAGTCAGCTGTCAAATACTTTTATTTCAGACTGCTAAGGGAGATTAGGAGGACAGAGTCCTTTTATATATAGGTCAGATATAATGTATGTTTAGTGTTTAACTTGTACCCAACATAGACAATGCAATCAAAGCAACATCTTCAGACAGAATAAAGGTAACAGTAGGTAAGTTCTGTGACGAACACAGCTAAACTCTGTTATCATACAAGGAAGCCAAGACCAGAGAGGTATGCGTCTATGAAACAAGCCAAAATGAGAGCTGAGCGATGGACAACTGCCATGTGAATAGAGAAAGGTCCTCCAAGGCTGGAAGAGTGGGATGATGAAGAGAAGTTTAAAATAAAGGAAGGCAACAGATTGATTTCAGAGAGTTCTGAAGGGGAGCTAGAAAGATAACGAAAAGCAAACCAGGCATGGTTTGCACACTTGTAATCCCAGTACTGGCAGAGGCAGAAGGATCAGGAAGTCAAGACCAGCTGGGGAAATATAGTAAGGTCCAAACCAACCTTGGCTACAAGGGACTATAAAATAAAATAGAAGAGAGAAAGGAAAATAGGGAGGGAGGACTGGTTGAAGGCAAGATGTACAGCCAACAGGACAGAATATTGGCATGTACTTTATAGAAAGTGCACCAAAAGGAAAAGAAGAGAAGAGAGGAGAATATAGAAATCAGATTATTAAAGAAGTAATGAGGAGCCTATAGGTTAACTCTCCTGCCAGAAAGGTTAAACGTACTAGAAAGAGGGCAATCTTACCTGCCGCTAGTCCTGTCAGATGGTCTTTGACTTTGTTCTTTATCCAGGGGACAGGTCTTCCAATCAGCATAAAGTGCATGTGATTTTTTTTACCTACATGTAATATGAATCCTTGAATGTCCTCTGAATAAGTGTTTTTCAGTTGATCCTTGGGAAGAGATGTGTGGGTGGGAATAGTTTAAGAAGTAGGAGGGGCTGCAGAGATGACTCAGATGTTAAAGCACGTGCCTGTAAAGCCTAAGGACCAGTTTGATTCCCCAGTACATACATAACGC
This sequence comes from Zapus hudsonius, assembly GCA_004024765.1. Taxonomy (NCBI): domain Eukaryota; kingdom Metazoa; phylum Chordata; class Mammalia; order Rodentia; family Dipodidae; genus Zapus; species Zapus hudsonius. The sequence continues at coordinate 79,488 of PVHP010002289.1, forward strand.
CAGATGTTCAAGGTGGCACTTAGGGCTGGAATTCATTTGCAATGACTAGAGGCCCTGGTGTACCTATTCTCTCTTTCTATCCACCTCTCTCTCTCCCTCTATCTCTCTCTTTCTTTGAATGAAATAGGAGGGTTTAAAGTGGGTAAAAATTCAGATAAGTGAAGTTCTCTAAAGATTGTGAAATAATCAAGATTCAGTGTTAAATTTCTGAGAGTCTGTCCAAAGAGAGAACAGTTTAGACTCTGATGATAAAAAAAAAACAGAAAAAAACTATAAAACTATGGGAAATGTAAGAGTAGAACTCTGGCGGATGTATGTGGGTGAGTGGAAGATTCATTGCTTATAGGAGTCATATCAAGAAAAGACCTAAAGGTACATGAATCCCTGCCCAACTCTCGTTCCTATCCTAAAAAGAGAGCAGGAAGATTAAAGAATATTCCTTTGTCACTTATAAAAGAGCTTTATTGAGATGCGATGTCTACTACATATCAATAGTATATCTGGAGCTGAATAAAGATGGAATAAGAAAAAATATTCAGAGACTGGGAAGATAGCTTAGTGAATAAATTGCTATTCAAATGTGAATACCTGAGTTCAGATCTCCAGAACCCATGTTAAGGCAGATGCTAGAGTGGGCATCTGTAATCCCATTGTGCTTATGGTGAGAACAGAGGTGAAGACAGGAGAAGCCGCCAGAACACATCAGTGAATGAGGTACCCTGCTTCTACAAATGTGGAAGGCAAGGACTGAGTCTGAGTTGTCCTCTGACCTTCACACATGTGCGGTGGAACACTCATGCACACACTCACACAAAACACACACAAAAGAAACAATGTTTAGATTCAGTGGCAGGAGAAAGTAAGCCTGACAAATGAACTGAGTAACCCTAATTTGAATTAGGTGATTGTCATGGTTTGACCCAGGTGTCCCCCACAAACAAATGAATGTGTTCTGATAGATCGATCCTAAACTGATGGCAATTCGGGAATTAGAACCTCACTAGAGCTGTGTTGTTGGGGGTGGTCTTATGGGGGTTATAAGCCAGCTTCCCCTTGCCAGTGTTTGGCACACCTTCCTGCCGCTGTTTGCAGTGCTGTGGCAGAGGTGATGTCCACCCCTCTGCTCATGCCATCGTTTTCCCTGCCAGGATGGAGTCTCCCCTCGAGTCTGTAAGCCAAATAAACCCATTCCTCCATAAGCCATTTTTGTTTGGGTTCTTTCTGTGCAGCAACTAGAAAGTTGACTGCAACAGTGATACTTGTGGGAAGAGTTTGATAGGACACTACTAGTAAATATTGCCAAAGAATTCTATGAGTCGCAGGTGTGGGGACATGCCTATAGGCTGATGCAGGAGGATTATAGGTTCAAGGTCATCTTCAGTTATACAGAGAAATCGAGGCTAGCTTGGGCTTCATGAAACCCTGTCTCGAGAAAAATATATTCTAATCAGGCAAAGGCAAAATGTCAAAATTGAGTTCTCACAGGCAAGAAAAACTGATAGAGCTTTGTAGAGGAAGAACAGGACGCTCATTTATCAGGCGCAAAATATTAAATATGATCAGATAATCATGGAAAAAGAAATTCAGATCATTTTTCGAGATATAAGAGAATGACGTTACAGAGTTTTTCAGCGATACCAAGAAATTTCCCAAGGGGAAAATTAATTGTAAGTCTTTACAGAGAAAATAGCTATTCCCCGTGTGCAGATGATCAATGGAAGGCTAGCGTCGGTGGGGAAGCAAAGCTAACAGATCAATCCGAAGAAACAGAAAGCAAGTGAAAGAATTAGCTACACAGAGACAGCTTGATGAGTAAAAAAGTTAAGTAGAAATAAGCGCATGACCTACAAACAGCTAGCAGATGGACGCACCAGGATGAGGAGACTTTTGAACTACACAAAGCAGAGATTACTATGCTGTCAGAATTAACACTAAAAACAATTGAGTAGGGGCTGGAGAGATGGCTCAGCAGTTAAGGCACTTGCCTCCAGTGCCTAAGGCCCCGGGTTCAATTTCCCAGTACCCACAAGGTGGTGGCCCTGGTGCATTCTCTCTCTCTGTCTCTCTCTCTCTCTCTCTCTCTCTCTCTCTCTCTCTCTCTCTCTCTCTCTCTCTCTCTCTCTCTCTCTCTCTCTCTCTCTCTCTCTCTCTCTCTCTCTCCTTGAAAATGAATAAATAAATTTTTTTAAAAACTGAGTTGGCACAAGGCTATTTCAAAAGCAAGAAAAAATGCAGATTTATAATAAGCCTATTAGTGAACTTTGTCAAGTAAGCCAAAAGAAAAATCAGAAACGAATCTTCATTTAAAATCTTTAAGGGAAGAATAGCATGATTAGTGGGGGGAGATTTTTATTTACCTTTAGTAAATTTTTATATCAAGTTAAAAAATTTTAAATAACATGAATTTGAATAATCTTCATGATAAATTGAATAAAGAATTACATATTAGGTAATGTGTTCTGGTTCATATCCCCCACCGATGCTCATGCAAGCAACCCTAAATCACCAAAATTAATGAACAAACAAACTTAAACGTGAAAGGGGAACCAGCGGGCAGCAGGAGGGATTCAGTAGAAGTGGGAAGGGACAAGAGAAGGTGATGGGGATAAGTTATATAAAAATACATAGTATGCATATATAAAGTCCAAAAATTAATTTCAAGAAAGTAAAATATGACTAATGTAATTAATCAGGAAAAATAAGAAAATGCTGCAGTTAATAATTCCATAAAAAAGTTTGTTTACTATAATTAATACATGGAAGACTTACCCAAAATAACATTCTAATATATAAAATAGGCTATAAATTCAGGCAGCAGATTTTTATTTGAAGTGAAAGTACAGTAAACCAAAGCTCAGTCCATTTCAATAATACAATTATTAGCTACTTCGAAAAGGAAAGCTCAAATGTACCAGAATCATTTCTATGTTACCAAGATAATAACAATAAATGGATTTCTTTTAATAATTAAGTTAACAAGATGGAATAAGTATGGAGAATGAGAAGAAATTTGACGATTAACCTAAGATATAAGACCTAAGCTTTATGACAAGACATTAAAATAATGCAATCTAATAATTTCAAGAGCTGAAGGGTTGCTTTTTATGCTTGTGTTTATTTTCTGAAGTATTGAGAATTAAACCCAGTGCTTCCCACAGGCAAGGCAAGCACTCTGCCACTATCCTATAAGTCCAACAGTTTTTTGCTTGTGTGTGTGTGTGTGTGTGTGTGTGTGTGTGTGTGTGTGTGTGGTGTTAGCAGTGTGCATACTCCTAGTATGTCCCATGCACCAGCCTGTGGCAGGAGACGCAGAAGAAGCCTGAGCAGAACATCAGATGTCCTTCTCTGTCACTTTTTTGGTCAGAGCTCATTAGTCAGAGTCTCTTACTGACACCCATGCTTGCTGGTTTTTTTTTTTTTTTTTAAAGCCTAGGCAATTCCCTTATCTCTGCTCCCTATTACAGGGCTGGGGTTACAGGTGCACGTGGCCATGCTCAGATGTTCATATGGGATCTGGAGATTCAAACTAGGGCAGTTTCAGGTCTCCTCCAGACCTCATGTTTGCACAGGAAGTGCACTTAACCACCTTTTCATCAATCCAGCAGTTTTTTAATGTATTATTTTCAGATACAGTCTAAGTTGCCTAGGCTGGATTTGAACTCACTTTTCTGTTTAGACAGGCCATGGACTTGTGGTCCTCTTGCCTCGGCCTTTTGAGTAGCTGGAATTACAGGCAGTACTATCAAGTCCAACCAAGTTTATCTTAATGAAATAATTAAAACACAAGTATCTCTTAAAAACTTATTTTCCCTGCTAGTAAGGAAGTAAGCACAACATATGAAAATTGATTTACTGTTTTTAAATAATAGAATTAAAATAAATTTCCCAAGTTAGAAGTATTATTAAAGTGAGCAATTTGTTCCTAAAACACAGAATAATAACTAGTAGAAAATTTGAATAGACCAATATTTGACTTATGCACATATGTTCAAATTGCCTACCACCATGCAATAGACTATATCACAGAAAATATGCTAAACAGGGTACCTCATTGATAGCCTTCCAAATCTTTAAGAAACAGCCAGTGCTAATGAAACATACCCTCTCTGATGGAGAAGAAATAAAAATTGCCCTGATTTGATGCCAAAGACTGTTTACTTTAAAATTCAAGATGAGCTACTTCTTAAACAAATAATTTGTTCTAGATTCCATTCCAAGAATGCTTCGTACATTATCACAATTAAGTTGAGCCCTATTGTCTATAAAATAAAATGCCAGTGAAATAATACTAACAAACAGGATGATTCTTGCAGATTCTGATTATATTAATGCATAGCCATAAAGGAAAAATAGGATAAAAACTTCTTAACTTAATAGATGATCTACACTAAATATGTATGCATCAAGCATTATGGCAGCAAAAATATATCTTAAATAACAGAAATACAAAGGAATTTAATCACACACAAAAGTGAGATGTTTATATATGCCCTTTGTCAAATCTACTAAGAAAAAAATCAAGAACCTAGAAGATCTATAAAATATAGTCAACAAGCTCTAATTTATGTGGGAAGCAAAATAAATTCTTTTTGGTCCATTGAATTTTTTTAAATCAATTATGCATTTGCCTATTTACGTTGTAGCTTTTTTTAATGAAATATAAGCATGAGAAGCCCACTTCCTTCAATACAACTAGAAATAAGTGTGTTTAGCAGTGATAAAATTGAACTCCCTATAATTCTCCCCCATCTCAAACCTGATCCTCCAATCATGTTCTTTTTTCTTAATTAATGGCAACCCATACCTCCAGTTGCTCATAACAGTAACTTCAGTGGCATTCTTGACTCTCTTTTTCTCAGAAACCATGTCTGAGTCATCAGCCTATGTGTTCCAGCCTGTCACAAAAGATCTGACAGCCATGGCTTCAGTCCATGCTGCTGTCACCTCTTGCTTGGGTGTGAAAAACAGCCTCCTGCTTCTTCCCTTGTCTCTCTGGCTCATTTGTGACGCAACAGCACGACAGTTCTTTAAGACGTGTTCATATCATCACTGCTCCGGTCAAACATCACCAATGACTGCCCATCTTCCATAGATAAAACAAAGGCCTTAGAATGGCTTACCAAAGCCTACTTTTCACACATCAATTTTTCTGACCCTTAGTTACTGATCCCTCAGTTTGTCCTCAAAGATGTCAGCCACACTAGCTCTTCAGTGGTGCAGAACTTGGTTTTCTCTAGTTATGAATGCACTTGACCTAGATGCCCTATCCTAGTCGGTTCCCTCTCATCTGTTCTGTACTAACCATCACCTTGTCAGGGAGAAGGCCTTCCCTGCTTTAGTTTTTCTCCTTTGAAATTGGTGCTCTCTAATACTCCCTGCATATTACCTATTTGGCATGTCGGTTCTGTATCCCTCCATACATTACATGGATTTTTTTTTATTGTCCATAATGAGTTACATTATTTAATGGGCAAACAATAAGTTGTTATCGCCTGTTCCCCATGCCCCTCTTCCCCATCCCTGATCAGCTGGATATCCTCCTCCGTGGGCCGTCTGGATCAGTCCTTGGGGCAGGGGACCATGGATAGCTTAGGAGACATCCCGGTTCTGCTGGCCTTAGAGTGTTGCTACTGAGGGCGGCCATGACTTTGGGTATTCTCCCCCACCAAGGCTCTCACAATCTTTCCACCCCCGCTTCCACTCAGTTTCCTGAGTTGTGGTGGGTGAGTATTAAGGCTGTTTTATTGTTGAGATAGATCTTAGGGGTATCTGAACTTCTGATTTAGGTTTTGTTGGAAATCATTGTTGTCTGTCTCATTGGCTTATCCTTTGTTGGCTAATTGGCTGTGGCCCTGGGTCACTTGTTCATCTCATCATTCTCTGTAGGGTGCCATAAGGATCCTCCACAGTATGTCTGGGGTGGCTCATCTCTTGTTAAGATGTCAGCTATCAGTCTGCAGTTCATTGGTAGGGTTGGATGAACCACATCTCTCTCGCTGCATTCTGAAAGATACAGAGTCTCCATCGGAGAGTGAGATCAGTTAGGTTAACTGAGATACACAATTTTTGATTTGGCTAGATTCTATTTTTAGTAGCCTCTCCTTCAATTGCTTGCATAGTGCATCTCTCATTGGGGGCCCAAGAGTCTGGCTCCCAGTGCATATCGCTCTAAGTCCCCAGTTCCAGTTGAGGGTTCCCCCTCACTAAGTGGAATATTTGGCCTAATTTAAAAGCTGTTGATTGTCTCCCCCAGGCTTTGGCTCCTCCATTGCACAAGTGATCCATTCCTGGTTTGTTGTTCTCTCCCAGTAAGAAGTGTGGTCAGCCTACTCATGGCAATTGGCTATGTTCCATGCCAGTGATCTCGATTTGCTCCAGCTGTCGTTGACCAGCTTTCCCTGGCAGCTTATGAAGTGCCTTCCAGCACTGCACTAACTGCCATCTGGGGGCTGAATACCATTCTGGGCCTCAAAGGGTCTCTGGATGCTGATCGATGGCATTCTGTGGTTTCTTCAGAAACAGGGTTTTGCCTCTGGCCTGGGGTGGGCATCCAAGATCCTTGACAGAATCCTATCTTGAAGCCTCCATTGTCTACTACTATGCACCTAGCATCCAGAACAGGGCCTAGTACCTAGAAAATATTGTCCAATGAATAAATGACTGAAGGGATGATGTGCTATTTTGTTACCATCTTTGTTCATTTGTATTAATGGATAGGTAAGAAAATCCTTTAAAGTATCAAGATTTTGTATTACAAAACATGGTTTAAAATAGATCATAAATGTAAATACTGATCTGACATAAAGGGAACTGTTTTAAAACATTTTCAAGTAATTTGCAAAGTACAAATTTTATCTAAGTTGCTATGTAAATCAACATCTATTCTTAACCAGTGACATAATTGGGAGGTTTTAATAAAGTAAAATTAATGAGCCTCATTCTTTTAAGCAAAGTGGTATCTTGGGAGGTTTGCTAAACTATTTTCTGCAACATTATGTGGAAAACTCACTGCTAAACTAGGTTCTTGCTTCTAGAAGAGATTCAGTATGATTTGTATACTCACAAGTGACAAAGGTATTAAAATATTCTTTTACAGAGTCTCAGGGTCACAATCTATTCCTTCCTATGTACCGTTTTATAGCTTCTAGGTTAATATTACAAAAGCAGACTTCTCGTTATATCATTAAAATGCTCAGAAATCTTCATGGCTTCATTTTTTAACTGATAAAAGAAATAAAATAAGTGTGCGATGTCTCTATAGTCTACACACCACCTGTTTTCCCTCGATCTTATCCTTATAGTTTCTGCTTTGCTTTCCAGTCTTATTTTTGTGCTTACTACCCTCATATATTTTCCACCTTTTCGTCTGTCTCCCTAATGTTCCTAGATTGAGAAAGGTGGTTTGGAGTGCATTTCCAGGTTGGAGCAGTTGCCTGGTGAACACAGAGATGTGTAGTGTTACTCTTCCCATTGGATACAAGTCCATTAGGAACTTAAGCTTGTTTCTCCATTTTGATACCCACATTGCTCTCTGGGATTACCTTACACTTATATTCAGCTAAATACAGCATGTCTTATTTATATGATGACCTCTGGTCAAGCTGAGTATCATATATTCTCAGTATGGTTTGTAAACCAAATGCAACTTGTCCTCTAAAAATTATGAATTTTCTTAATGAAGATGAATGATCTTGCCATTATATCATCTCTTCTCCACATCTGACATTTATGACACAGTAAAGGAAACGGGAAGATAAGACATGAGAGAAGGGGTTCCTCACATGTGGAATGTTCCAGTAAAAAAAAATAATAAATCATTCTAAAATAAACTGTGATGATCATGCCCCTCCTTGGACAAACTCCCTGCAGTGGCGACCCCTCACCTTCATTGTGACCTCAAAACTAACTTAATTCACCACTCTCTGTCCCTCCAGCTTTATTTTTGCCACTTATGGTCACACAGCTTGTACTCCTACCTCTGGTCTTCATACATGTGTCTCGCTGGGATCAAGACATTGTTCATCTTCTTTCCCTGACATTCCTTCTTCAAGACTCTATCCTGCTCCTCTGAGATTCCTTCCTGTGCAGCCTAGCATAGAATTTCCAGATGTCCAGAAGTTCTTACTCTCTCTTCCAGTGCACCAGGTTTACCTCTATGACATCACTCATTATCCTGGCTTAAATGGCTTATTCACTTTCTTCCCAAAACTAGACTGTAAACTCTTCAAACTTCGATGAATTTTGCCTATCATCTCAGCAGTCATCCATGCTGAGCACAGAGCCAGATGTTTGCATCTGTTTATCTTGCCAAGGAAATTATTACTGATGATTACTTGCTCATCCTGAAGGATCCTATGACATGATACAACATGGTAGAATTCCAGTGAAGGAAAAATAGGATTTCAACCTCTTAATCTTTTAAGTAATCGAGTGAACATTCCTACTTGGCAGTCATTGTTATCCCATGACAAAGAATACACAATGATGACAGCTGTAACTAAAAGCTATCAATGAGATCATTTTAATTTATCAGTGCAAAACTGAGAATAAAACAGAAGCAATTAATCTGGCATAAATTCTCTACCACAGAATTTCAAACAAGCACTAGGTTTTCTGAACTAGGGTGGTTGGGGACATTAGAATCCTCATCGATTTGCCGTCTTTGACAAACGCCTGCATTGTCCTTCTGTCATGGCCGTTTTAAACGTGAACGCTGACAATGAAGAATAGGCTTTACTGAAATGTGAGAGCTGTGTAATCCATGAATGATTTCTGCAGACTTCTAATCCCTTTTTATGCAATGGTTTAAATATGTATTTAGTCAGAGGTAATCTCTCCAGGGTCCATCCACTTACAATTCTAAGCCTTAAATATTCTTAAAATAATGAAGGGCCTTTCTTTCTACAACTTTCACTTAACTTTCCTGATCATTAAACTGATCAAATTCAACTAACCTATTAACTAACAGCCTTTTTATTCACTAAGTTGTCAGTCAATGTGTATATATTTTAAGAAATCTAAAAGTTGATTTTTTTACCTAAAACATAATTATAATCAATCTTCCTTTATATGATACAAAGACAATTATTATTTAATCTATATGTGATTTTCATTATGTCACTCCCTGCTTCTCTAAAGAAGTATAAAACTGTTTTAAAGTAGAAGATAGTGGAGACTTCATTACTTGTTGCAAAATAGAATTTATTTGAATTGCTAGAGTCCCACTGGGGAATGCTAACTTGAGTGATTGTCATTATATGCTATCTACCAAAATGAATAGTTTTATTCCCTCTACTGACAGTAACATCTTCAAATACGATTTACACTTATCTCTAATGAAAATTAGCATGTATTCCACACTTTTTGATTTCTCAATGCCCCTTCTGTGGCAACATAACTTCTTAATAACACTTCTATTTGAATTTGTATATTATTGATTAATGTCTGTGAGAGGCAATTGGTAAATGTGCTTCTCTGAACACCAAGACTTGTATCGTCTGGTTTCTCAAAAAAAATTATGTTGCATTCTTTATATCCCTTTAATTCTTTTTCATTCTAAGTGTGTCTTAAGTTGATGTTAAGGGCTTATCCTAATGCAGTGATTTTCATCTGCAACTAACAGTACCGTAGCCAGAATATTTATTCCCTAACAGAATGTGCGTTATGTGTTTTCCATGTATTATTTCTAACCCTTGTAGTGGAATGAAGATTAGTTTCCCCATTTTGTTAAGAAGGAAACTGAAGCTTAGGATCAAGTAAACTGTCCAGAGTCAATACTATCTAGTGACTGGGTAGATATAAAAAGAAAGGCATATCTGACACCAAAGCCTGAGCTTTCATTCAGACATGAGATCATAATTAGTAGAAGAGCACATACAGGTGTCTATGTGTTACCTACTGTTGCCTTGACTTCTTAGGCTCAAGAAAGACAGAGGCTGTGACCAAGCATTTTCCTGTCTAGTACATATAAGAACATATATTGAAAGTGCCCTAGTTCAGAGGACTATAAATCAGTGTATCATTTAGTTAGTAATTTTCCTTCCTTTGACTTCTGGCAGAAGGTCTCTCTAGAGCCAGGGCCAATTGTTTTCCTCTAATGATGAGGGAAGGTAGCCTGAGGCTATCCTGAGAACTGTAAGTTTATTTATCATCTTTTTTTCTTTGTTCCATGGATAGTATCCAGCATGCAGCTCTGTCTGGCCCCATGAGGAGATATATGCTAATTTTTTCCACTCTACAAGGAGAAACATTATAACAAGATTCCCTAATGTTGTGAGTGCAATTTTTAAGCAATTATAAAAGTATATAAATTTTTATTAAAACTCACTTCCATTCCAAAAAACTATTAAATAGATTTCATTGCAATCAAATACAGTAAACAGTAGAAATGGGATGTAGTAAAGATGCTCAGACCCTCCATAATGGAGAAAGCAGTGACAACATATAACAGCTCCCAACAGAAAACAAAGAATGCATCACTTAACAAGAGAAGAGCAATTGTCAAGCATCTTTCCAGGCTGCTAGAACCTTAGTGTGAAATCTCATTGGTTCAATGAATAGGACCATTCCAGAAAGGTTACTGATGACTAATTCCTAAAGAAAGTAGAGTCCACGCTTTTACAAATAGAGTGTCTTTTCATTAAGAGAGAGAAACATGTGTGGGCACTGCTTCCTGCCTTTGTCTCCGCCTCTCTTCCTTACTTTCTTCCCTTGTTCCTCTCTGTAGGTTTCTAGCCAACACCACCTTCAGAGGTCTCAGTGGTTCCATCAGAGTAAAAGGTTCCACCATCATCAGCTCAGAAAACAACTTTTTCATCTGGAACCTGCAGCATGACCCTATGGGAAAGCCAATGTGGACTCGCTTGGGCAGCTGGCAGGAGGGTAAGATTGTCATGGACTATGGAATTTGGCCCGAGCAGTCCCAGAGGCACAAAACCCACTTCCATCATCCGAGTAAGTTACACTTAAGAGTGGTGACCCTGATTGAACACCCGTTCGTCTTCACAAGGGATGTAGATGATGAAGGCTTATGCCCTGCTGGCCAACTCTGTCTAGACCCTATGACGAATGACTCTTCCATATTGGACAGCCTGTTTAGTAGTCTCCATAGTGGTAATGATACAGTGCCAATCAAATTCAAGAAGTGTTGCTATGGCTACTGCATCGATCTACTGGAACAGCTAGCAGAAGACATGAACTTTGACTTTGACCTCTATATTGTAGGTGATGGAAAGTACGGAGCCTGGAAAAATGGTCATTGGACTGGGCTGGTGGGTGATCTCCTGAGTGGCACTGCCCACATGGCAGTCACTTCTTTCAGCATCAATACTGCACGGAGCCAGGTGATAGATTTCACCAGCCCTTTCTTTTCCACCAGTTTGGGCATCTTAGTGAGGACCCGAGACACGGCAGCTCCCATTGGAGCCTTCATGTGGCCACTCCACTGGACAATGTGGCTGGGCATCTTTGTGGCTTTGCACATCACTGCCATCTTTCTCACTCTGTATGAATGGAAGAGTCCCTTTGGTATGACTCCCAAGGGGCGGAATAGAAGTAAAGTCTTCTCCTTCTCTTCAGCCTTGAATGTCTGTTACGCCCTTCTGTTTGGAAGAACAGCAGCCATCAAACCTCCAAAGTGCTGGACTGGAAGATTTCTTATGAACCTTTGGGCCATTTTCTGTATGTTTTGCCTTTCTACATATACGGCAAACTTGGCAGCCGTCATGGTGGGTGAGAAGATCTATGAAGAGCTTTCTGGAATTCATGACCCTAAGGTAATACTTTTACTCTGTTTTCTCCACTGCCCACTCCATGTGTCCTGTCTGATGTTGTAGTATATCTGTCTCCTTTGTTTAATTCAAGAAACTCTCTCAGTCAACTGTGGAGACAAGTCCAAAAGGTGTTCCCTGGTTACACTAAAATTTTCTGTTTGTTTTGTTTTGTTTTACTAAATTTGACATGACTTGAGAGGCTTTAGGGAGTATTTGTTCTAGAAAGTATTCCTTGTAGAAACATCTATTAGATTAGCTTTTCTTAACAACTAATAGAATCACTACCATGGAATTATTTTATAGCATAGCAGTAGTTTACATGGCACTAGTTTATAGCATTTTTATCTGTAGTCCTTAAAAATGATTGCTTCTCCTTTACATGGATGCAAATAAACAAAAGGATCTATTTTTTGCTGATATCACATTTTATTTATTTTTCATTGTCCATAATGAGTTACAATATTTAGTGGGCAAACAATGCATTGTTATCCCCAATTCCCCACTGCCCTCCCCTCCCCCCTCCACTGGATAACCTCCTCCATGGGTCGTCTGGATCAGTCCTTGTGACAGGGGACCATGGATAGCCTAGTATTCAGCCAGGTTCTCCTGGCCATGCCTCTGGATAATCTCCCCCACCACGGCTCTTACAATCTTTCCGCCCCCTCTTCCGCATAGTTCCC
>PVHP010002290.1:0-36497 GCA_004024765.1 Zapus hudsonius
CTAGGGTAGGACCTGCCTCACCACAGCTGCCAGCAATAATTTTCTCCATTCCCTACTTCCCTTTGTGGCAAAGATGTAATTCAACTGCCCCCACTACACATTAGAATTAGCTCTAAAGCTTTCTGGCAACAGAAGCAGAAAAGTACATGTGAGAAATGTCAGAAATGTTACTAAAAAGAAAGGAACTTACCAATTTTTTGGCAGGTGTTTTTATCCCTAAAAATAAATTCTCTCCTTAAGAGTTCCTCATATCAGGAAAATTAAGCAACATTAAGAGTATTCTTCATTAGAAGGTTTTACAGTCATAAAAGCTATATTTTCAGCTATTTACTTTTAAAAATTATTTCAGATAGTTATTTTTTCATAACTACTTTTTATAGAATCTGAAGGTTCTCTTAGAGGAACAGAGCTAATAGAATGTATTATAAAGGAGATTTGCTGTATTATCATAAGACAGTCAGTAGGCTCAGCATCTAGGAACCTGGTGGCAGCTCAGTAGACTAGGATGGATGCTTCAGCAGTCAGAATCTGGCCCTGAAGGCCATGAGGCTTCCTGGAGAGCCACTGGTCTTTAGTCATCATTGGAAGGCTGAGGAAACTAATGCCATGAAAATAGCTGGACAAGGTAGATTCACACATGAGTGAATAGCAGAGGTAGCCAGGTAAAAGTCATTCACTGGAGAGGACCAAGAGCAGCCAAGTAAAAAGAGGCTGTGTTCTCTAGAAGCTTCTTCATATGTAGCCTACCACTGAGGCCATCCACTCTAGAAGGACTTCCTCCCTCAGTTAATCCTTCCTGACCAGTTTAAGAGGTGTGTCTCTAGATTCTTAATCTGAATAACAAAATTTAACAATCACAATGAGTCTGAGGGTTTAAGTCAAAAAGGTGATTGTGTAGTAACAGGTTAACACATTTCTGGCACAGAGCTTCCAGAACTCTGACTTGATTACCCGGGATGTCACCCTGAGCTGAAAACAAGCATGTGCTGTTATTCACTTAGTTACATAAGGATAATTCTAAAATATGTAGAAACAGAAACATGAGTGACAAAACCAACCAAGATCTCTGTTGATATCAGAGTACAAGGTGACTCAGGCACATACACTAGTTATAGACATACAATTGAACACTGAATCTTCCAAGTACATACAGACAAATTACTCAAGTGTTTATTGTATGGAGTGTAAACAGTTGGACAGAAAACCTGCCAGACTGGGATCTATTTCACCTCTTCTATTCATTGGGGAAGATCTCATAAAAAAGGTAAAATTTCAATCATTAAATAAGAAAATACCTTAGCAGATTTGGAAAGAGAGAAGGTAAAATTTTTTTAAATCCACTTTCATGAAAATCTTTGAAGCTTTTTGTTTGGTTTAAACAAGAATCTACATCACAATTAAAAAAAATCCATGATGCATCCACAGTAAATAATTATTACCATTGAAACTCTGGTCTCCAAATTTAACTAGAAAAATATTTGTGGCAGACTTTCTAAAAGCAAGTTTTATTTTAGTAGGGCTTTACTGTCACAAACAAGATCAACAGAGACCACCCAAGACAGAATTGGGTCTCATTTTCCACAATGACTTGGAGATTTCCATAAAACCCCTACGGACCTGGGAAAGCAGAGCTTGAGGATGACTGGTATAGTTTAACTAATCCCCAAACATTCTACACAAACGGTGATCTCCATACCTCAAAGTATGTATCTTCATTTGCCTCACGTTTATTTTAGAATATATGAATGTATTATTTGCCAATAATATACACTGTACATTGCAAGCATTCATAAAATTTAAAAAGATTCTGTAGAAAAAATACAATTTTAAAATATTTTATGATACAAAAATATTCAGTTTTATTGAACACAATGAGTTTGAAAATGCTTTATTATTTAAAAAATTTTGTTTACAGGGCTAGAGAGGTGACTCAGCAGTAAAGGTACTTGCCTTTAGACCCTAAGGACCCAGGTTCAACTCCCCAGTACCCATGTAAGCTAGATGTACAAAGTGGTGTATGCATCTGGAGTTCGTTTGCATTGACTAGAGGCCTCAGGATGCCCATACACTCATTCACTCACTCTCTTTCTTTCTCTCTCTCTTTCTCTCTGCATGCATGTATCTCTGCTTGCAAGTAAATAAAACATTTTTTTTAAAAATTTGTTTACATTTTGTGACAAAACTAGGAGCTACAAATTGTTTGGTTTCTAGGTTTGAAAGATGAAAATAATATTTTGTAAAGTTATACTAATAAAAGAGCTGTAACTATAAAACCAACATATTAATTTTTAATTTTTTTCTTTCTTTTTTGTTTTTTATTTGCAAGTAGAGAGAAAGAGAGAGGTAGAGAGAGGTAGAGAGAGAGAGAGAGAGAGAGAGAGACAGGCATGCAAACAAACTCCAGATGCATGTGCTACTTTGTGTATCTGGCTTTACATGGTTAGCTGGGAATCAAATCCAAGTCATTAGGCTTAGAAGGCAAGCACCTTAATCACTTAGCAATCTCTCCAGCCCCAGTTTTTAAAAATATCTAATTAAGGAAAGGTCTTTATTAAGATTCAAATGATAAATTACCATCTCCCCTGATGTTAATTATTCATGAGAACTACTGTATTTTTCACAAAAGGGTTTTAAAAAGTTTACCAAGTTAGTTTCTATTCACTGTTAAACGTTACCTATACTCTGAAGGGAAGTAGGTCAGGAAGGATGAGGGATAGTAGAGGGTTGATGAAGGGTCAATCAAAATTAAGGAGTAATGAAAAAACTATAAGGAAACTTACTCCTCTGTAAACAAATTAAAAATATAATTATAAAAATGTTTGAATGAAAGTAATGGGTGGGTAATGTTGCTCCAAGAAGCCATAGGATAGTAAATGATAATACCAGTGACAAAGGAGTTATTTTTCAGGGAGCCCCCCCCCCCATACAGGCTATTGGTACTGCTTTTGCTTGCCTACAAAAACTAAATGGTAAAACCATACTGCTGAAGAAAGACATGTTTTTGCTTACAGGGCATAGAGAAATCAAGCTGGAACTGAGCTGGAAGCTTCCTCCCTGTTGGTTACTTTTCACAGTGATGGGAAGTTCTATACAGGCTGTGAGGGGGAAAAATTCAGCTGCAGTCTTACTAAGTTATAGACCCTTCATGCTAAATTACCAGTCTACTAGGCAAGATATCCCCACTGGTGCATGACTGTTACAGGAATAACTAATTTTCAGATTGGACACAAGGCCCACTTCACTGACAAGATAAAATCCTTTCTAAAAAGACACACAATCAAGCTCTCATCTAAATAATTATGTTTATGCCCATAGATCTGTGGTGCTACCAGCTTTAGTCAGAGAAACTTCTTTTTGTAGTAAGCAGCAGTTAACAAAGAGATTCATAACTGGACAAGCCAGGCGTGGTGGTGCACGCCTTTAATCCCAGCACTCGGGAGGCAGAGGTAGGAGGATCACCGTGAGTTCAAGGCCACCCTGAGACTATATAGTGAATTCCAGGTCAGCCTGGACTAGAGTGAGACCCTACCTCGAAAAAAAAAAAGCAAATAAATAAAAATATTATTAAAAAGATTTTAGTTTAAAAAAAAAGCAAAGCATAACTGGACATAATGCAGAGATCAAATAACAGTTGGATGCTCATCCCTAAATGGCTCATCTATGTGACCCTTTGCAAGACTCAGGGCACATTGTAGGAGGAGTGGAAAGAATTTAAGAGCCAGAGGAAGGGAAGACTATTGTGGAACACTGTCTTCCAAACATGACAGGGCAATTGTATGTGTGAACTCATAGCAGCTGTGGTTACCTGCATCATATCTGAAAAAGTTGGGCATGATGGTCCAATCCTTTAATCTCAGCACTCAAGAGGCTGAGAGAGGAGGATTGCCATGAGTTTGAGGCCAGCCTGGGGCTTCTGAGTGAATTCCACATCAGCTTGGGAACTCTTGCAAATGCAGCTGCTGATCTGAGGGCACATACAGACCCAGATTAAGCAAGTAAATGCCTAATCTTCTCTGTGAAATCCAGTCCACGTCCTGCCCACACTGCTAAGGAGAGAACACCACAAGGACACACCCCAACCCCTCCAAGTTGAACCAAAATGGGCAGATCACAAAACAAGAAGAACATACCAGCTGAGTGCCACATACCAAAGCCACCAAGGCCCAATTGGGAAGTCAGCAGTGAAGCTATGAAAGAGAGAATGCAGATGCAAGTCCAGGATGAGATGACACTAAGACCAGATCATACTTGCAATGAGTCTATGAAGAGCTTAACGATGGAAATGGAAGCAAAAATTGAAAATCCCCTAGAAAAGATACAGAACCAGCTCACAAGCTTTGCCACCAGGCTTAATACAATTGAGGAGAAACAGATGGACTTAAATAGATCAGTAGTTGAAATAAAGGCAAGCCAGCAAACAGAAGATCTCAAGAATCAGCTAACCAAACTAAATGAAGACACAGCAAATACAAGAATGAGTATCAGGAAGCATTAAGTAAATCAAACTTTGAAATGAAAATACAATTCAACATAAAGATTGAGACAATTCAAAAAGCTGTATCAGAAAACAAAAAGCAAATGGAAGTAATAAAAAACTCTCTAAAATCCCTTACCACTAAAGTCAATAATTGGGAAGACAGAACCTCAGATGTGGAAGACAAAACAGAAGAGAATGATAGGGAAATCAAAAACTTGAATAAGTTCAAAAATGCATATGAACATAATATGAGAGAACTGCAGGATACACTTAGGGGACCAAAACTCCAGATCATGGAGGTACCAGAGGGGGAAGAAATTCAGACCAAAGTCATAGAGAACATATTCAACAAAATTATTGAAGAAAACTTCCCCAATTTAGCGAAAGAGAGTCCCATTCAGATATAGGTAGCACACAGAACATCAAACATACTGGATCAAAGAAGAAATTCCCCAAGACACATCATAGTAGACATCAACACATTATTCCCTTATTAAGTGTATTAAATATGGATAATAAAAAAAATTTAAATCCCAAACATTGAAAGCAAAGAGAGGATTCTAAAAGCAGCAAGGGCAAAACTACAAATCACATTATAAAGGCAAACCCATCAGAGTCACATCAGACCTCTCCATGGAAACCATGAAAACGAGAAGGGCTTGGAATGGAGTGATTCAAAGTTTCAGTCACTATGACTTTCAACTCAAACTAATTTACCCTGTAAAAGTTTCCCTAATGATGAGAGGAGGAAGGAAAATATGCCATAAAATTCAACTCTACAACTATATGGACACAAAACTAAACTTACAGAGAATTCTTCATGAAATATTCTACAGAGAAAAGCCATGCACAAACACCCCCAAGAGCCCTCTAGAGATTGGCATGATAACCAAGGCTACAGGTGACAAAACAACACACGAGCCATCAAATCTTATAAACCCTTCACCATGGCAGGTATTGAGTCAAGTCTCACAGTTCTAACTTTGGATATTAATGGTCTCAACACTCCCATAAAAAGAAACAGGCAAGTAGGATGGATCAGAAAAATGGACCCTTCCATTTATTGTCTCCAAGAAATTCAACTCACTTCTAAAGACAGGAACCTCCTCAGAGAGAAAGGATGGAAAATGATATTCCAAGCAAATGGAAATAGAAAACAAGCGGGAGTTGCTACACTAATATCTGACAAAATAGACTTTAAACTAAAATTAATTGAAAAGGACAATAGAGGCCACTTCATACTCATCAAGGGAATCATCCAACAAGAGGATATCACAATCATAAACATGTATGCACCAAATACAGGTACACCACATTTCATAAAGCAAAAATTAATGGAAAACAAAGCTAATATAAATTCTAATGGCATCATAGTTGGAGACTTTAATACACAACTATAACTATAGACAGATCAACCAGACAGAAGATCAATAGGGAAATAATACAACTTAACAAGACCATAGACCAACTAGGCCTAACAGACAAATACAGAACTTTCCATCCCAACTATACGGAATATACATTCTTCTCAGCAGCTCATGGAACTTTCTCCAAAATAGACCACATATTAGGACACAAATCATGTCTAAAAAATTCAAGAAAACTGATATAGCACCCTGCATCATATCAGACCACAATGCACTGAAGCTGGAAAAAAACAATGGGAGAAAAACAGAAAATACACCAACTATTGGAGACTGAACAATACACTATTAAATAATGAATGGGTAGTTCAAGAAATTAAAACATAAATTGAAAATTGTCTTGAGATAAATGATAATGAAAATCCAACATGCCAAAAACTATGGGACACAATGAAGGAGGTCCTAAGGGGAAAATTCATAGCACTGAATGCCTTCAAAACAAAGACAGAGAGATCCCAAGTTAATAAACAAACCAACCAGCTAAAAGCATTGGAAAAATTATAACAATCCATGCCTAGGAACTCAAAACTTAAAGAAATAATTAAGATCAGGGCAGAGATCAATGCAATAGAAACCAATACAACACTTTTAAAAATTGATGAAACAAAGATCTGGTTCTTTGAAAAAATAAACAAGATTGGCAAACCTAACCAACTAGAAAAAAGAGAGGGCCCTAATCAACGAAATTAGAAATGAAAATGGAGAGGTCACAAAAGACGACAATGAAATTGGAAGAATCATCAGGTCATACTTCCAAAACTTCTACTACACAAAACTGGAGAACCTGGAAGAAATGGATGAATTCCTAGACACCTACCATCTACCAAAGCTAAATCAGGAGCAGATAAATTTCCTAAATAAACCTATCACATCCACTGAAATTGAAAATATAACTAGAAGCCTCCCCAGAAGAAAAAGCCCAGGTCCTGACAGATTCTCAGCTGAATTCTACCAAACATTCATCACAGAACTGAAGCCACTCTTTCTGAAGCTTTTTAATGCAACTGAAGAACATGGAATACTTCCAAACTCCTTCTATGGAGTTCACATCACTCTAATACTAAAATGTGACAAAGATAAAACTTTCTAGTTCCTTTCTAGGAAAACTATAGACCTATATATCCCTGATGAACATAGATGCAAAAATTCTGAATAAAATCCTTACAAACTGAATCCAAAAACACATCAAAAGTATTATGCAGCTTGACCAGGTATGCTTCATCCCAGGAATGCAGGGTTGGCTCAACATACGGAAGTCAATAAACATAATCCACCACATTAATAAACATAACCACAAAAACCACATGGTCATTTCCATCAATGGACAGAAAGCCTTTAACAAAATTCAACACCACATCATGATGAAAACACTTGAGACTTGGAATAGAGGGCTTATACCGCAACATAATAAAGGCCATATACCAAACCCTGGAAGTCCAAATCATACTCAACCGGGAAGGACTCAAGGACTTCCCACTAAATTTGGGAACAAGACAAGGGTGTCCACTTCCACTACTGCTCTTCAACATAGTAACTGAAGTCCTAGCCCAAGCAATTAGATAGAAGAAAGATGTAAAAGGGACATAAATTGGAAAGGAAGAAGTGAAACTATCCTTTTTTGCAAATGACATGATTTTATACATAACAAACCAAAAGGTCAGTATCACTAAACTACTGAAGGTAATTAACTCCTTCAGCAAAGTGGCAGGATACAAAATTGGCACACAAAAATCAGTAGCCTTTCTGTATGCAAATGATGTACACACAGAAAAATCAATCAGTGAAACAGTCCCATTTTCAATAGTCTCAAAACAAAATCAAATACCTTGTAGTAACATTAACCAAGGATGTGAAGGACTTGTATAATGAAACATAAAAACTGAAGAAGGAATTTGAGGATGACATGAAAAGATGGAAAGATCTTCCATGTTCCTGGATAGGTAGAATTAATATTGTGAAAATGGCAATACTCCCAAAAGCAATATACAGATTCAATGTCATGGCAATAAAATACCAGCAACATTATTTTCAAACAGAAAAAAATATTCTCCAAATTTATTTGGAATGGCAAAAGGCCTTGCATATCCAAAGCTATCCTTAGTAAAAGAAGCTCACCAAGAGGTATCACCATACCCAATCTAAAGATATATTACAAAGCCATAGTAACAAAAACAGCATGGTAGTAGCATAAGAACAGAAAGATAGACCAATAGAAAAGAAATGAAGGCCCTGCCCTAAGCTCAAACAACTATACCTACTTAATATTCAACAAAGATGCCAACAAAGTCAACTGCAATAAAGATAGCATCTTCAACAAATGGTGCTGAACAAACTGGATAAACATTTGTAAAAAATAAATAAATAAATAAATAAATAAATAAAATAGACCCATTCCTCTCACCAAGCACCAAAATCAACTCCAAATGAATCAAAGACCTCAACATAAGACCTGTAACTCTGAAAACCCTGAAAGAAAAAATAGGGGGAATTCGGTATGAAATAGAATAGGGAAAAACCTAAACCAGAAAGTACAGCAATCACTTAACCAATGGGATCTCATCAAGCTAAAAAGCTTCTGTACAGATAAACATACCATACTCAAAGCCAACAGACTGCCATCAGGTTTGGAGGTTGTTGTGGTCAACTTCCTAGTTGCTGCGCAGAAAGAACCCAAGCAAAAGCGGCTTGTGGAGGAATGGGTTTATTAGGCTTATGAACTCAAGGGGAGACTCCATCCTGGCAAGGAAAACGATGGCATGAGCAGATGGGTGGACATCACCTCTGCCACAGCATTGGAAATAGCGGCAGGAAGGTGTGCCAAATACTGGCAAGGGGAAGCTGGCTTATAACCCCATAAGCCCACCCCCAACAACACAGCTCCATCAAGGTTGTAAAATCCAAACTGCCATCAGCTGAGGATAAATTACCCAGAATACATTCATTTGTTTGTGGGGGACACCTGGATCAAGCCATGATAGAGGTAAACTGCCAGCTAGATAGACAACATAGATAGAGGTCTAATATCTAGAACCTACAAAGAACTCAACAAATTAAATAATAAAGTCAAACAAGCCCTCTTACAAAATGGGCCTCTGAGCTCAACAGGGAATTCTCAGAGGAAGAAATACAAATGACCAATTCTCACTTAAGAAAATGTTCAACATCATTAATCATCAGGGAAATGCAAATCAAAACAACAATGAGATTCCACCACACTCCAGTCAGAATGGCTATCATTAAAAAATCTACCAACAACAAATGCTGGTGAGGATGTGGGGAAAAAGGAACCCTTATGACTATTGGTGGAAATGCAAATTTGTACAACCACTATGGAAACCAATGTGGAGGCTCCTGAACAGGATGGATATAGAACAACCAGTTGATCCAGCTATCCCTCTACTGGGCATCTATCCTCAGGACTCCTCGTTTCAGCACAGAGACATCTGCACATCCATGTTTATAGAGGCTCAAGTCCTAAGAGCTAGGAATTGGAACCAACCTAAATGCCCATCGTTGGATGAATGGATATAAAAAATGTGGTACATATACACCACGGAATTCTACTTCAGCAGTGAAGAAAAATGAAGTAATGAAATTCAAAATGGATGGAGTTGGAACAGATCATACTCAGTGATCTCACACAAGAACAGAGAGAGACACGCCACATATTCTCCTTCATCTGTGCCCCCTAATCATGTTAAGTTTGAACAGTAAGTAAACATGACTAATGATTCAGAAGACAAAGGGGACAGAAGGAAATGGGGCTGTGGGGGAAGGGAAAGAGTGGGGAGATATGCACTAATCAATACTAACAAGAATCTGACTCCATAGAATCCTTTCTTTTGTGCAACAAGTTCCTAAGGTAACTGGGGGTATCATATGGTAACAAGGGCGCCAAGGGGGGGGGAAGCCTACCTATAGTACAAATGATGCTGACCTTTGGCTCCCTGATCCAGTAAGCAGTTACAGCATACAATGAGCTATTGATCGGTGTGACCTACATGGTCCTGAAATAAGACAAACTTTTGTCACAGCTCTTGAATACCCACCTTTGGCAAAAGATAAGACCCTATTGCTGAAGATTCCA
Organism: Zapus hudsonius; assembly: GCA_004024765.1. NCBI lineage: Eukaryota > Metazoa > Chordata > Mammalia > Rodentia > Dipodidae > Zapus > Zapus hudsonius. The sequence continues at coordinate 9,989 of PVHP010002290.1, forward strand.
GAGACTGATATCACACAACACTGAGAGACCCTGCTTAATCCAGAAACAAACCAGCTCCCTGAAGACTAGCCTGTGTAATGCCAGAAGGTGTTGCATGAGCTGCCAGGGGAACCAGACCAATGATATTCTGAGAAAGCAGGGGACATCCTCAAGCTACACTGACTGATGCCCAGAGAATGCAGAAAACACTGCTATATGGCACAGACAAGCAAAACAAGAAGTGCACATCTGTGCAATAGTGGTCCTCAACCTAGGTGGGTAGTCAACAGCTGGCTAATTGGCTATGAGATCTACTCAGTGGCAGGGAACCCCTGACTGGAACAGGGACCCAAGGCAAACTTGAATGGGGACTGTGGTAGTCAGCAATATGCAGCTGGGATGAATCTCCAAACCAGGAACAATTTGGGGGAGGAATTTATTGAAATAACAGATACAGGGGAAGTTCCAAAAATGAAGGAAAAGGCTGGCCCCACTTTCACATATCCAAGCAGAGAGGCAGAGGCCCAGCACCTCCAAAGCAGGCAAGCAACTCTCTGTAACTCACAAACAGCAGGTCTGCCAGACTTGAGCTCTGGCTGCTCTTCGCATATGTATCCCTAGAATTTTGCATCCAATTTAGAAATATCTCAGGGCCAGACCCTAGGAGGCCAGGCCAAAGTGACACCTCACCCAGCCAGAAGGTTGGAGAAAATTCACAATCTTTAATAAACCTTCGATTCTATTGGGGGACATCTATTCAAACTCCCACAGGGACCAAGAACCCAATAATCCCCAAGGTGAAATCCTCCCTAACTACAGGTCTTCAGAAAAGCTACACCCTTCAAATGCTCACCAAACTCGCAATATTTGTCTCAATTGATATCATTCTCCACTGGAGATTCTGTTTGTATTTTTTTTAGAAATCAATGAGAACTGTGGACAACCAAACTCCACCAAGTAGACCTGATTTGATGGTGGGCATCCATCCATGAGGCAAACCACCTCAAATTTACCATTTAGAGCCCTAACACAACCTCTAAGGAAGTCGGATGATGAGCAAAAGAGATATTCACAGAGTAAGACAGATATCCTATGGAAGGATAATGGAAAGAAGCACTAAGAGTGACCAAAACAGTCCAAAACACAAATTCAGAGACTCTTAAAAACCTAATAATTATGCAAAATTTAAACTCATCCACCATGACTCAGGGAAATTTGTGGAAGTGTTGATGGAATGAATGTAAAAGCCATCGGGGGGGGGGGAGAATATCTAATGCACAAAAGGGAATGTCATCCTGGTTTCAATGGTTTTCTTTAATGACTTATGATATTGAGCATATTGTTTTGTTAATATATATATATATATAATTTTATTCCAATAAAAAAGTTTAAAAAAAGAAATAGAAGGAGTTATAAAGGGAAATGGCATGAAGATGCTGTTCTCTATACTGCCTCTGAACTGGCAAGAAACATTGTGGGGAGGTGAGAGAAAGGGATACAGGTGCTGACTTGCCATTTCCTCTGAGTGGGGGGCACAAGGGAAAGTGTACAAACTAGATATGTGCTAAGTAGCCCCTCTTAGCATCGAGATTCAAAGTTGAATTTTTAACCCATTCAGCACCTGTCTTGCTGGCAGGGTGCCAATCCCCATTTCATTAATATTATATGTGCTACTTTCATAAGTAAAATGTCCAGCATTGCCTCATGTGTTAATTTTCTTAATTAGCTACTACAATTTGAATCTCCACCTAAAACCCTGAAAACGAATAAATGTACTTTTCCTAATAAAAGACAAGTTCTCCTCTACGCTGTGTAATTCTCCACCTGGAGTTTCCACCATGCAGGGAAGCTCAAAGACAATTTTATTGGTCTGAGTGATCTCTTGTCTGTGATTCCTTAATCATAAAATCCCCAAACATGGGAATCACAAGAGGAATCAGAATGAGAAAGAAATGAGTGAGCGAGATGTGTTAGGAGATTCTTCACAGGTCCAACACTAAATAAAAATGAAGGGAAAATATATAATTCAGCAAGCAGATGGGGTTTTAAAAAAGCCTCAATACAAGAAACTATGATAATCTGGGAATAATCTGTCACTGAACGTCTTAAATTGGAAAAGACTTTGAACAAGCAATAGAGGAGCCTCTCACAGTCTTATACTAGTATTTTGGTCATGGGGGTGGGGGAATATGATCTAGCTGAGTGTCATGGAAGTGGAGAAACCAAATAATATAAATTACCTATCCCTCCTTGAGACAAAAGCTACATAACTTGAGATAAGACTAGGTGTTGTAGTCAGCCATACACCACTCCTTAAATCCTGTTCCCTACTGAGGGGGCTGTGTTCCTATAAACAACCTCAGAGACCCACCCAAGATTACTAAAAAGGTCAAGTTGACAATGAAACTTAATGCTCACAAGTCCACCCCTTGGCAACTTGATATCAAACCATTGGAAAATTTCCAATTTCCAAATTTCCAAATGAAAACAGTAACATGATCATAATTCCACCTAATATGATATAACTATCACATGTACAACTGGAAATTCATAATCTCCCCCAACACAAGCCAAGGTCCCTTAACTGTGAATTCTGAAAAATCAAGAGTAAACATTTCTAACTGCTGTGAGACATAACAGGAAGAGACTGGACCAAAGCAAACTCAACAACCATTATGAAAACATCAAATATCTGCAGTTCAAGTCCTAGATCACAACCACTGGCTGACATTCTCCAAAGTTTCCAATTTGTACCTCCAGCTTGGCAGAGTAGCTGGGTAAAACCTCCATCCTGAGCCAACACAGCTCCATGGTAGCCCACTGCACAGTCCTGGTGTATCCATATATCTTCCAGTCTCCACTGCAAACTATGGTCCATCTTCCAAAGGCTTCACTGGCCTATCAGGGACTTCATACACTGCTCCATAAATCAAAGCTCAGCAGAGGATCCTGGAACCATGTGCACTTCATGACCCACACCATGCAAGCATTTTTCATGCTTCAAAAGCAAAACCAAGTATTCAGGACACAGCCATGTTGTTAATTCAGACATGAAATAAATTGTGGCTATGAAAAGCAGGTTCCTTCCTTTCAGCTATCTCCTTTCAAAAGAGTACACAGTCTATCATTAAGTCCTTCCTGAAGAGAAACACCTCAGCCATCCTTTCCATTGTTTCAATGTAAAGCAGTTGGGCTATCTTCTTTAGGATTGCTAATGTGTTGAAAATAGCACCTTCCCTAATCTAAAGGCAGTCTCTGTGCCAGTAAGTTAAATTTGCTTGAGTTTTTTCCAACCTTAAATCTTAAAATCCTCAGTTCCATATTGTTAACTAAGCACATCGGTTCATTCTTTAAATTCAATACTGATCAAGCTCTCTGGGCATGGGCAGCAAAGCACATCCAATGCTTATTCAAGTAACACAGTTCCAATAAAGTTCTCTGCAGTCTTTCCTTTCCCTTAGAAAGTTCACAAGCCAAGCCTCTAAATGCAAGTCTCTCTGCACTTAGCATTTTCAAACTGTCACCAGAATAATCCATAAAACCGGGCTCACCACTCTAGCAGGTTGTTAAAAGCATAGCAAAATGTTGGAAGCATAGCATATAAAATACAGAATAATGTCTTACACTAAGGTAGCTCTAAGCCAAGGCATCAACCAGTTGTTAAGGCAACCAATAAGCAGACAGCCCAGGGTGGCAACTGATAGTCAGTTCTAAACCAAGGTGGCAACTAGTTGCTAAGGCAACCAATATGTTAAACAGCCAATCCTTAAGTGGCCATGATATGCTAATTAGCTAGCCCTAAGGTGGTTATCAGCAAAGCTCCCTGTGGCTAGGACACCACTGCATAAAAAACCAGAAGTTCTGACAGTTAGCTGTCACTGGGCACCAGGTTGTCACCTGTGCTGATACCTGTCACAAAAATCCTGTACAGCCCACAAGAACCCACATGGACCTCTGCTCATGGACCAAGTATCATCACAGGTGAACTGCCTTTGACATATGTCATGTGTGATTGAGGGTATGAATAAAGGAATTTAGCACTGATGCAGACTCTTGATTGCCCGAGACAGCTGGCAGAGTAAGCAGGATTAGGCAGAATTAGGCAAGACTAAATAGAACCAGGATTTGTGGCACAAAAATTTATAATCCAGCCTACTGAATTTAAATTTAAATTTGAGTTTAAATCTAAGTGTGCTCAAGGGACAACCAATCCCACTGGGAATTAGGACACTGGTGGCCCAAATTCACATTCCTCTGGATGTCCAGGCCTGCAAAGGCAATCTTCCACAGAGGCACAGGGCCAACCCCCTAAAACTGGGTAGAAGGAGCAGTCTGCAAAAAAGGGGATCTTGGTTATCCAAGCATCTTTTTCAATTGGAAAAACACAAATTGGACAGGCTGTACAAACATATAACCAGAATAAATTCAATTAGATTGAATATAAGTAAGAGGTACATAATAACCCTCTTTGTAGTCATGACAAAATGCATAAGATTAGAGAGTAGATGAAGACAAAACAAGAAAAGGAAGGAGCTAAAACCTCAGTGGGATGGAGAGGAACAGAATGAATAATACTAGAAAATTACCTATGTAAAGAAAGGAACTAAGATAGATATTCCATTACATAAGCTAGAAGTTGTTGAACCAATTATAACTAGAGCCTAGAGAACCAAACTATCCAATGCAAACTCAACAACCAGTGAGAACTCAAAAAACATTAGGCAAACATCAAACATCTGAAGTTCAAGTCCCATATCACAACCAGTGGCTGACATTCTCTGGATTTTCCAATTCCGTACCTCCAGCTTGGCTGAGTAGCTGGAGAAAACTTCCATCTTGAGCCAACAGCAATGTAGTGGAAAGTACCATTTCTACTGCATTGTATTGCAGTGATACCTTCAAGAGCTCATTAGAGACCACAAGGTCAGCCAAGGGGTTGATGCATGGTTGGGTAGAGGAAATAGCCCAGCTACCACTTGTACCCAAACTAAGTTATATCAAAACCCCTCCCCACATGGGGGAAAAACAACTGGGATTCATCACAACTGAATGCATGGTTCATAATGGCTCATTGGTCAAATTGGGAGGCAGGTTGTGTTGGAAATTAGCAGCTTGGAAACCTTCAGATGCCAAATCCTCACTGGTGAGGGCATAACTAAATCTGCACAACATGCCAAGATACATGCAGCTTTATTGGCTATAAAAAAATCAATAGAAGAGGGTCACAAGTTGATCCATTGGTATCTTTGCAATGGAATTGCCATTTGTCCCACCATATGGAGACAGTCCAATTGGGAGATTAGTAGAAAGGATCTTTGGTCCAAGGAGGACTGGGAGGAAATTAGTGACTTGGCACAGAACATAAAGATTTTGGTGAGCCATGCCCATAGCTTACAAATAAACAATACCAGCTTCCATAACCATAAGGCAGATAAACTTACACAAATTATGGTCATGAAAATTAGGAATGATGTGCTCTGGCAGATAACAAAATGAAAGGACACTAAGATTAAGTTTAAAAGAGCTAAAAATTGGCACTTAACGCCAGAAACACACATAGCTGCTATCACCGATGGCGAACTGCTAGCATTGCATAAATCTTTTGGGCACTTAGGCACTCAAACTCTATTCTCCTGGTAGCTTTGGGCAATTTGCCAATCTCTAAGCAACTCTGTTAAGCAGTGATTTCCCAATGCACTAAATGTCCAGGAATAATTAATCTATTTAGAAGGAATCCCCCTAGTAATACACACAAGCCAGATAAGCTTACTATTTCATACAAATTGATTTCATAGGACCTCTGATGGGCTTTAGCAACCAATACTGTTGTACTATCGTTGATGTCTGCACAAGACTGAGCACAGCCAAGGCATTCCATAGACTTAATCAAGCTGCAGCAGTATACATTCTATGGACACGGAAAGTTCGCTATGGCAAACCCAATACTAGGGCCAGGAGAACCGTGCTGACTACTAGACTATCCATGGTCCCCTTCCCCAAGGACTGATCCAGACAGCCCAAGGAGGAACAGCCGATTGGGGATAGGGAAGAGTGGCATTGGGGAACTGGGGATAACACCTTATCGTTTGCCCATTAAATAATGCAACTCATTATGGACAATAAAAAAAAGAAAAAAATATGGCGCACCCAGAGTAATACCTTGGACCAAGGGACACATTTTATAGGAGCAATAGTGTAGCATTGGGTAAAATCATTAGATATACAATGGGATTTCTACCTGTTATATAATCCTACAGCTGTATGTAATGTAGAACAATTTAATGGTTTATTAAAAAATAAATTTCCTTAAGGGAATGCCATTTAAAAAGGCATTGGAAATAGCATGTTATGAGTTGAACTCCCAGTATAGACAGAACTGAATTATCTCAGTAGAAGAAGTATATGGCAAAGGGGACATTTATTTTCCAGACACAGACCAAAGAAAAACACTAATAAATAATACCCCACAGGGTTACACAGCAAAATGCCAACAATTCTCTTCACAAGAAAATGTAGCCCAAGAACAGGGAAGCACAGATCTCTGAATGACTAAACTCAAGGACATCTCCATAAGGAATTGATGATGGTCTAGAGCCCAGTAGCTTTTGTTGAAGAGCCTTGCTTGTGTTGGGCATCCTCGCTATTTTGACTCCCCTCTTTGGTCATTACACGTTCTGTGGATTCCAAAACATGAATAGCACCTACTGGCAACAGTCATGGGTAACCAACTATGCATTGTGACTAGTAGACTCATTTATGCCACATGGGTAATATTGTTAAATTCACTCCTGACCATCCAAACTCCTACCAAAACTTCTACCACTATTACCACCACCACATCCTGGAGGTCTCAGAGATTGCAAAGAGGACACATCATTACCAGGACAAAGAAGGTCATTCGGGGCCAAATATGTGCATTGCAACCTATTTAGAAAAAACTTTGATTTTGTTATAACTGCTGTGAACTGTGTGTGACTAATGATACCATTTCGACATTAGTCTTAGGCTATCAGGGATGGGATGTTAAGAGCATAGCAAAATGTTGGAAGCATAGCATATAAAATACAGAATGTCTGACCATTAGGCTGCTGTAAGCCAAGGTAGCAGCTGGTTGCTAAGGCAACCAATAAGCAAAGAGTCCAGGGAGGCAATTGATAGCCAGCTCTAAACCAAGGCTGCAACTAGTTGCTAAGGCAACTAATGTGCTAAACAGCCAACCCTAAGATAGCCATGATATGCTAATTAGACAACCTTGAGGTGGTTATCAGTAAAGCTCCCTGTGGCTAGGACACCACTGCATAAAATCCAGAATTTCTGATAGCTAGCTGTCATTCAGTGCCAGTTGGTCACCTCCTGATATCCTCCATGCTGATACCTGCCACAACAACTCTGTAGAGCCCATAAGGACCCCGGAGATCATTCATCATGGAACTCTGCTCATGGACCAAGTATCTCACATGAGTTGCTTTGGGGCCAGAACTGGAGTAGAGAGAGGAACAGGACTATTGAGTATTGAATGTATGTCATGTGTGATTGAGCATGTGACTAAAGAAATTCAGCATTGATGCAGTCTCTCTCTCTCTCTCTCTTGCTTGTAATAAAGGTGTCTTCAGTTGCAAGTACCAAATCCATGCATATTCCTCCAGCACATAAGTTCCAGAAGACCAATATACACACAATCATATTCATCTCAGCAATATCATGCCTGGTACCAAATCTGTCATAGTTTGCCACACACCACTGAGATAAACCTCCAAACCAGGCACAGTTTATGGGAGGAAAGGATATATTAACGTTACAGATCCAGGGGAAGTTCCATAATGTGGCCCCTACACATCCAAACAGACGGAGAGAAGCCATCACCAAATCACACATACATAATAGGAAACAGGCGGGGGCGGGGGAGAAGAAGAAGAGATTTTTTTTCACCTTTGTATAGCCTTAGGATGGGGGGGGCGTCTTTCAACCCTTCCCCAGACTTGGTGACTCCCCAAGTCTCTGGAATTTCCTTCCTGTACTGCCTTCCCAGGAAGGGATGTTTGTTTTTGTTTCTAGCTCCCCTGAGTCACCTTATATCCTGCTCCCTACTGAGAGGGCCACCTTCCTGTAAACAATTTCAGAGACTCACCCAAGATTACTAAACAGGTCTATTTGACAAAAAAAAAAAAAAAAACACTTAACCATCACACTAGGGAAATCTATCTCTTGATGCTGATGTACTTACTGGCTTTGCCAGATGATCACCACTTATGACTGGAGAGGAGGAAGCACAGACGTTGCTGAGGGAAATGGGCAAGAGTAAGTACCAGAGAGGATATGCTTACAGGGCAGTTAAGAAGAACTTAATTCAGCAAGGACCTTGGGATTGGTATGGGATTTTTGTGGCTTTGACAAGCTTCTTGGTGTGATGTAATCTTTACAAGGTAGGAGAGACTGTGGAAGATTTGAAGGACTTAGAGCGCCATGTAAATTGGGTTCATGAAGTGCTAAAGATATCAGTAAGGGCTTTTTAAAAAGCGTACAAAGGATCCTGTTACTTGAAAGCAAAAGTGGCAAGATTTGTGTCTAGCCAGAGTTCCTAGGAAAGAAACTGACAGTCACATTCACTGCTTATGAGCCTCTGGACAACTGTAAATCCTGAACAGCAAACATGGACGACATAAATGATAAAATGGTAGAGGTAAAAAAGACTAAGTTTGTCCCACCAGGAGGCAGAGCAACCTGTGTACATTTCTCTCCTGATTGAAAATATGAGAGTTAGAAATTGTTTGCCTAGCCTGGGACTCTCTGAACAGCCTCTGAATAGCTGATGGAGGTGGTGGCCCCAGGCACATCACCAGGCTGGAGCCTGTCCAACCAGGCCGTCAGCTCTGGAGGCAGATCCCATAGGAACAGCAGGCAGGAACATGGGACCTGGGCCTAGTCATAGGTAAGGAGATGCATGGTGGTCCCATAACACCACCCCAGGTGGAAGAGGTGGGATGGCCATTGGAGAATGTGTATTGTGGAGGAATAAACTAAGGTAGCCCTTCTTTCCATGTATATGCAATATACAACACTGATCTTTTGATAAAATGACTGATTAAAACAATAGAATTGTATGCTGATTTGGACCTTGCTAATGTTCCTTTACTGTAGACTTTGCTGCAGACTCCTGAGATCAACTGAAATGTGCTTAGAATAGTGGGTAGTATGCATTCAGACAATCTTTTCCACCCTTTACAAAAGGCTTCATTACACAGATGATATAATACTAACACCCGAGTTCAGAAAAGCATATCGAATACTTATACTTAAAGAGTGTAAGGATGGGAAATCAGCACAGAGGGCAAGAGCCAGGTGCAGCAGTGAAATGTAAGGAACATGATGGGTGGATAAATTGGAAATTATAAGAATAAGAAAAATCTTACAATATCCTGGGCCTATAAACTTTAAAATAATGGTTTAAAAGTTTGAATGAAAGTGCCCTGAGTTGTACAAAAAGAAAAAAAAAAAAAAAAAAAAAAAAAAAAAAAAAAAAAGTCCATGGCTGGGGAGGTCATAGGATCTAAGAAGCCACTGCAGTTGTTTTGCTAAATGAACATAATTTGCCTTTTAAACATTGCCTTCTACACATAAATTTCCTTCCAAACATTTATGTTGAAGACCACATATTCCTGTTGCTGTCAGCCTTGGTTAGAGAAGCTTTTCACAGTAGGAAGTGCTGAGAATAAGTGACTGTGGAGTAGTCAGCCTTACATAGAACATTACACACTATATACACTCCAAGACTCATAGAACATCTCAGTGGAGGGGGTGAAAAGAACTTTAGACCTAGAGGAAGATTTTAAGTGCTGTGGAGGGTTGTTCTCTGGCATGATGTAGTTGGTGCCCTCTTGAACTCTTAGGAACATGATTATCAGCATGAAATCCATACAATTGGGTCTATTAGGGTTACATCATGGGGGGAAGGAGAGGTCTCATAAGACTGTCCTTCCCCAAACATATATAAACAGTTAATTGTTGCTGGGAGATACAGACTTTTTGTTTTTTTGTGTTTTAGTTGCTCAGAGTTTGCCCACGCTCCCTGCAAATAATCTTAATTTAACTCACTAAATTCAACTTGGGTAGACTTGTTTCTCTGTTCTGTTGTTGTAAAGAGATGTTGGTTCACATCTCCCTAGAACAGGTAGCTAGGATTTCTCCATGTGGTTTATAACCACTTCTCACTTTATTACTGTAAGTTTTCTAAAGAGTCTAAGTCAGCTCTTGAAGGATCTAATATTTCAACTTTTAAATGTGTCAAACATAACGAGCTACAAGTAGAAACTTTGAGTTTTGATCTTTTCCTGGACTAGTAATTGCTAATATAATCACTGCTTTTAGCAATCAATGGTACAGAACTGTTGCTCCCTGTTAGCCTTCTGATCTGGAAGAAAACAACCCGTCTCCTGCAATGTGCTATGCAGTTCAGCTAGATCACATTATTAAATGCATTTTGGATAGACAGCATTGACGAGTTTGTGGGGATGCAATTTCATCATGATTTGAGAGGCATCTACACTTCAAAGACTCGCACTTTTCAAACAGAAAAGTGATGTAGCCACATAGCATAGAACATAAACTGTAAAGTCTGATGGTGCTTGACAGCTCTTCAACATGCACAGTGCTCTGCTCCTGTGGATGTTCAGTCTTCTCACAAGTGGCAAGGGCTTAGCAAAGGCAACACTCTTAAGTCATGGTTTCCTTCTCACACACAACCAGCTAATGCTATGAACTCATCAAACATTGCAGGCAGCAATAAATTTCATCTCTTCATCCTGAGGCACCCAAAAAAGCAGCAGTAAAGAAATGGGCACAACTACAGAGTATTTTAGGTTTGAAAGTAAGAAAGGCTCTTCCTCTGTTATGTAACATGTAAAACTATATTTAAGATAGCTTAATCTCAATATTAGATAGAATTACATTCTCCTCAAGAATGTAATTCTATCTCTGCAAAGCTGTGTTCATAGAAATTCCTATGATAAAAAGCAAATATATGATACAGGAAACAAGGTAGCGGTGTGAGCAGCTGACAAGTGCCCAACAAGTATTCACATCTTAAAGAAAACAATAACTGAAGAATTAAACAATAATGGTCTTTTTTGTTATTTATTCATTTTCAAGCAGAGATACAGAGAGAGAGAGAGAGAGAGAGAGAGAGAGAGAGAGAGAGAGAGGGAGAGGGAGGGAGGGAGGGGGCACCAGGGCCACCACCTTATGGGTCTGGCTTATGTGGGTCCTGGGGAATTGAACCCAGGGCCTTAGGCACTGGAGGCAAGTGCCTTAACCGCTGAGCCATCTCTCCAGCCCAACAATAATAGTCTTTTAATTTGTATTACTACTTTTTTTCAAATAGCTATTAATTTATTAGGACATAAATAATAAATGTTATCTAGGCCTAACTCCTAATTAATTGAAACTAGTAGGTATTTCCAGAAGCACTAAGAAAAAGTTACTCAGCTCCTATGGACTCTGGTAACCAAATGTCCTATGGTGATGGCAAGGTGGGTATGTACAGCACGGAACCAGGAGAGCCATACTCTAGTTCCAATACTGTACAACCAGAATTAACTCATGCCATGTCCAAGAGAAATGAAAACAGTTTGCTGAGATATCCAATCAGTTTGTTTGTGGGAATAAACAGAACATGTATTTACCAGCATGCATTTTACCAAAGGATTCTATTTCTTGGTATGACCCCCAGTTCTAAGTTTGCCATGAACCCTAAGCTGCGGACTGCTACTCTCCTCCGGGCTACAGTTTACACACTGCTAGGTACAACTGCTGGAAGAAGCACCTTCCTGGTGTTTTCAGGAGAGTCGTGGACTGTCATCCCCAGTATGGTTTAAAATTACTAAGTGATAGTTCCAAACAGATTTACTAGACATTAGTAAGCAAATTGGCTACTCAAGTTAACTGTTTTGAAATCCATTAGTTTAAAAAGCACTTTCAAGCAAAGTAGGTTTCTTACTAATAACAAGTGGCAACGTACTTTATAATCATTAAAATATAAGTGCAACTGAAACCTCAACAAAGGGCTGGCTAAGATCTTTCTTCTTTTTAAAATTATTTTATTTTATTTTTTATTTTTAAGGTAGGGTCTCACTCTAGCTCTGGCTGACCTACAACTCACTCTATAGTCCCAGGCTGGCCTCAAACTCACAGTGATCCTCCTAACTCTGATCTTACTTAAAGATGATACTGAAGAATGAAAAGATGGTTTTCTGTGTGGAAAATAGGAACTGTAAAGGGAATGAGAGTGGTCCTGATAACAATATCTGCTTAACCTGGCACATATAAACCAGTAAAAACTTACTTGCCAATGTTTTCAGGCAGAGACTGCAGTGAGATGTCATTTACAGAAAGACATGTTAAATTCTGTAGTTCAGGAAAGCTCTCAGGCAACCTAGAACAAAAATAATTTTGTAAATTTATAAATAACTACACTAAACATAATTATAGACTTCTTATACATACTAGTTGAAATAAATAACCTCCATGAAATTATCTTTCATTATGGTAGATTTGTCTTGATTTCCTAAATATACATCATTTTTAAGAGAAAAATAAAGGCTTCTTCTACCCAGCAGAAATGCAAGCCTATCTCTGTATCGCCACATGGTACCAATTCACTTATCCAGCGAACGACACTGATGATGGTTTCTGTGGCACCTCAGCTAAGCCAGGGGACACAGGAGGCTCAGCAATGCCAGTCAGCCACGCCCAGGCAGTTCTGTGTAATTCCAGAGAGGCAGAGCTGGTATAAGTAGTTAAACAGTGACAGGTGGCTTTATCTGAAGTTATAAACCCAAAGAAATCCCCATAACTATTGGGAATGTAAGGAAATAATGGTTTACTTAAAATAAATAAAGGCATTATAATTTTTAAATTGTGTGTTTATTTTTAAAGAAGAGTTAGAAGGAAGTTGAGATTAAAAATGTGTTTTATAACTGAAGTGGTAAAAAAGAATTCAAAAAGATTTCTCAAGCGGGGTATGCAGAATGCTTGCCTAACAAGAATGAAGCCCTAGATTTAAAAAAAAGAAAGAAAAAAAATCAGGACTCCTTGGGTAATCATACTGTAAGTTATTTGTTGGTATAACCCCATAAAATGTGAGGAATCCATTAGGAACTTATAAGCTATGGCAATTCTCCATATTGCTTCAGAAATGCACTCTTCAACTCCTGTTTTGTACACTCTTTAGTGCGCCCATCCTCCTTACATTTCTTTCAATAGCACAGCGTGCTTTTCATAGTTTATTTATTTATAAATAAGCATTTAGAAAAGTCAACCATCCTTGATAAAGAAAAAGGTACCTCCAAAATGAATAACCTGGTTATATTCTTTGCATGACTCTCAAAAATGATGTCTTCAGCACTATAAATAGGAGTACAAGTAGAACGTTTACCTAGTCAGTGGGTTTCCGCTAAAGTCGGCTATCTGTAGTGCCTTGCAGAATGAGATGCTTTCTGGAATTTCAGGAATATCTATAGGAATGAAAAAAATACACCAACAATGTTAACATTTTCATCATGTTTAAGATGGACCACAGTCACAAGAGAATATCCAGACATGATTACCTCCATTCAAATCTCTATGCCACATTTATTCTTACCTAGTGGAAAATATGCTCATAACAGAAGCATACTAAATATATGTATTAAAAAGATGGCCCACACGGTAGTCTTGCCATACAGACATGGATACCTGAGTTTGGGTCCCTAGTACTCAGAAGGCATGGTAGCCATAGGAACCTGGAGGGCTATCTGGCTAGCTGGTTTAGACAAACTGGTGAGCTCCGGTTCAGTGAGATCATTTATTTCAAAGAATAAGGGGGAGAATGATTGAGGATGGTATCTGATGTCCATCTTTGGCCTCCATATGCACACACCCACATGCATGCACCCCAGACACATATGAACAAGCATACTTGCAAGCATGCACACCAAACACACATACACATATAAGAAATAAAAGGTACAATGACTACCAACTCCCACTGTCCTAGCAAAAGTCACTGATGGCATCACTTCTGAGTGTCACTATTTTTTCTTATGTTTTCATATAGATACATCTGTACGAGAAGTTCCAAAGTAATACACTTTAAAATTAGGAATTTTCTTTTGATTTCAAACACAGAATTTAAAGTACAGAAGATACAGAAAAGAAAAAAAAAACACTTTTACCACTAAGAGATGTTGCATTGTAAAGTATTTTGCTACAGTGTTGCGTCTGTGTGTATGTATAAAGAGAATGCACTTTCTCAATAACATTTTTTTCAATTTATATTTTTATAAGCCTTTTCCCTATAATTTTTTCTAGTTTGTCATTTTCAATGGCATAAAAGTGTGTTACAAATGTTTCCAGATTTGATATAATTACATTTCTATCCCAGAAGTGGCATTGGAGTATCATAAACTTCAACATCCCTACATCACTTGAGAAGGTTTTAAAAGTAGCTAGATAGCTATTTTAGACTTCGACAAATAGTACAAAGTGTTCAATTCAATATTTTCCTTGTCTATCAATTCGACATTTAAAAATGTCAATTTTGTTGGTAAAATACTGTGGTGTCACTTTCTTTGAGCATTCATTTTTTATTACTATTGAGGCTGAATATTTTCCAATATGTTTATTAACCATTAGGTATCTGTGATATTAAAATAACGAAAATTGTTGTTTTTGAATTCTTCATTTTCTTGATTGAAATATTGAGATTATAGCTTTTAGGACCTTAAAAGACTAGTTCATATCATCCAATTTCAAGAATACCTTATTTGGGACACATCAGCATGGAAAAGGGCTATACTAGAATAGCTTCTCTTGATCCTATGCTGTTTCTACCATCAGTTTAAAAAATACAAAATGAGCCAAAAAAAAAATCATGGTTCTAAATTGGAGATGGTGGAAACAAAAGAGAAAAAATGCCCATGTTGCTTTAATAACCTCAAAGAAATCATGTCACTTATGAACTATTGGGTTAAATTTAAAACTTAAAATCAGCTGTGTGGTAATGTTTTCCACACTCTTGTCTGCATTGTATGGTCATATAAAAAGTTGAAAACAAACACTATGATATGAATTTCATGAACATGATAGACAAATAATCTTACTCGTAGTTGAATCTGGAATAAAGTTTTAAAACTCACAAACATTTTCAAAATATACCAATTTTATTTTATACTATTTTCATAGAACAAATTACAATAAGACTCAGAGACATGAAATGACTTGCCCACTTAAATTTATTTTTAATTTTTAAAATATCATTTGAATTATATTCACCCTTTCCTATTACAACTTTTAGATCCTTTTGATATTTTATAATTCTTCCTGGCCATCTTTTCCTGCCTACCCCTATTACTATTGTCCACCTAGTATGGTCTCCATCATCAAGACAACTCCTGTACCCCATGCTTCAAATTTAAACATCAACGAGAGTACCACCTGCACTACTAGCTTTCTATATTTATCAAGCCTGTGTCCCCTGGAAAACTCTTAGGCTAACTGTGCTTCAATTTCCATATCTGTAAAGTGGGATCATCACAGATTTTAAAAAAATAATGCTAGAGGATCATAATAAAAATACTACAGAAAGTTAGACAAGGAAGGGGTTTGTTATGTTCTCAACGGGCAGGAACATAAGAGATGGTGCAACTGTGAGAGAGGTGAGCTGGGGGAGATGTAACAGTGTGCCAGTAGAAAGGCTGTATTCCAGGCCCAGATGTTTACTGTGGATTTTCTGAATAGAGTTTTCTCTTCTGTGGAAAGGAGAATAGCCATATCTCTAATTTAGAGTTAATACAAGAATATAGATGGCAAATAAATTGAAGGAAAGTAACTTCTTAATAAGAACTTGGGGGTTTGCTATTGTTTTAATTATAGGAGAAGCAATAATGACTATGAACTTAATATAACTATATACTTAGAAATCTTAATAATTAATGTTGATATTCTATCAGTTCATCCAGCTATATAATCCAAAACTTCTACTTGTCAGCATACCTTTTATTACTTCCAATTAGATTTGTTCCACATAAACCTATCAACAGAATCACAAATTTTATATTTACAAAATGCCTAGATTAATAGGAAAATTAATCTTTTCCATGCAACTATTTTAGATGACTTTTAATTCAGACTCACTCTAAACTGTCACTGTAGAGTTCCTTTTGACTGTTGTGTTAAGGAAAAATCCATATCTGCACTTTAGCAATATAATTATTTCTATAGCCTATACAATTGTGGAAACTCATTAGTCCTAAACTCTGTCAGTGCAAAAGGGCTCTTTCAACAGACTAGGAGAAAACAGACCAGGCACTGTTTCCTGGAGGGCTTCTGAGACAGAATATAGCTTTCCACAACAGGTAATGCCACTTAAAAAGTGATTTAAAGGATATTCCTTATTTTTCTTGGCTCTCCTATTTTCTTCCTCAACATCCATTTTTAACAGAGCAAGCTGGGGCTCCATCCCAAAAGCAACATACAACTTAGTTTATATGCTTCCATAAAAAAATTAAGGGAGCCCCATAGTCTCAGAATTATCAAGGTGGACTACCCCCACCTTGATTTTCATAATGAAAATACATCACTGCCTTAGGGACTTACATGGGAGGGAATATACTAGATGGTCTCTCAGCTTCCTCCTGAGCATATATGACTGTAGTACTCACAAGAATTCCTTTCATGGAGGGCAGCCTGCTTTGTCTATCACACCACAATGAATTCTTATGAATAAATTACTCCCTGGCATTTCTTCTTGTTCTACATAGTCTCTCCTCTCCTATAAGACATTACTAACTTACAACACTATTTTTTCCACCAAGAGTACCATGAAATGAGAAGAAAAAAAAACTTAACACTTCAATATTATTGTAACTATTTTCTTAAATTTTCTAATTCATGTTGATAACATTTAGAAATAGAAACATAAAGAAGACTACAACCACTTAAAGTAAATTCCTACCTCCTTCAATTAATTTTTCTTTTTCAAAAAATATTTTTCTTTACTCATTTGTGAGGAGAAACAGAAGAGAGACAGAGAGAGAGAGAGAGAGAGAGAGAGAGAGAGAGAGAGAGAGAGAGAGAATGGGCATGCCAGGGCATCCAGTCTCTGCAAATGGCCTCCAGATGCATGCATCATCTTGTGCATCTGGCTCTAAGTGGGTACTGGAAAATCAAACTAGGGAACTTAGGTTTTGCAGGCAAGCACATTAACTGCTGAGCCATCTCTCCAGCCCTAACTTTCTTTTTATAAAGACACAAGAAGATTTTACACCTCAAGAAATAAAAATTAGAAATCACTACCAAATACTTGGTAGACTAATAGTAATATTTATTATTGCTTAAAGAAGGCTCCATTGGAATTAGTCACCTGACCACAGCTGTCACTGTCACCTTACACAGAGATGTAAATTCAAGGTGCTAGAAGCCCAGCAGGAGACAGACCCAGGTCAGCAGGGACAGGTAAGACTCTGAACTACTCTCCTCCAAACCCACTTGACGATTCAACTCCAAATAAAAATAGCTGGCCATTTGAAGGGCTATTAATCACCAAGAATAAGGACTGACATTCCTCAAGCATTATCTCTAATCCTTGGAAAAATACTGGATAGATAGCAGTAATCTCATTGACAGGCAGAAGCAATAAATTGCCAGAGTCACTCTGCTGACCTCTGAAAAATCAGAGCTTCAGATCAGTCCCTCTGTAAGGTAGATTGCAAAGGACTCAAGGAAGATTTTGAGAGTAAGATCTGAATGGTTCTAGATATGCTGCGGGGACTAGAGATACAAGAGGAATGTACATGGGAGATGGTAACAAAGGAGAAAGACAGGACACTGTGAGGCAGTCATTGTACACAGAAAAGGTGAAGACTGGGAGAGAGAGGAAGCATGAAGGCAAGGGAGCAAGAGAGTGAGCTTCTTGTTTCAAGATGGAGCAGCACATGCGTCTGAAGACACAGCAGAGCAGGCAGAGGAGAAAAGAATTGCAGAAACAGCCAAATATGTCAAGAGCAAAGAGCATCAGCCAGAACATCTCACTACAGGGACAAAAAGGTTAACAATATGGGCTGGGCTGCATCATCTTTCAGAGGATGCAAGCAGAGTGGTATGAGGGAAAAAGCCAAACAGTGGTTAGGAGTCAGTGGATAAGGAGGAGCAAGATGGACCATATAAAACACTAACTGCCAGACTCCAGTCTATTGGTGGCTGGCAAAATGAGGAAAATAAGGAGAATGTGGTTAGATGTTTGAATTATGATGATGAACTAATTAAATAAAATGGACTGCTGCTTAATCTAAAATTCTATCCTCACTGGCAAACTGAAGTGTCTCTCTTTTACTAAACTATGGCAATAGTTTTTCTTATCAAAATACTTAGCAATTTTGTATTGAACTCCATTAAAAAGGAATAACAGTGGGGTTGGAGAGATGACTTGGTGGTTAAAGGTGCTTGCTTACAAAGCCTGCTGACTTGGGTTGATTCCCCAATAACCACGTAAAGTCAGATGCACAAAGGGGCACACACAAAGGATGCAGAAATGGCTCATCGGTTAAGTGAGCTTCCTGCACAAGCATGAAGGCCACAAGCATTAGGGACTGAGAGGCCATGAAACCACCCAAGTTCAAATCTTCAAAGCTCATGTAAGCTGCTGGGCATGACCATATGTACCTAAAACCTAAGTCCCACAACGAGGAGCAGAGATCTAGCATGGCTTTGGCTCACAACAACAACAAACCCCACAGTAATTCTGACTCAAATAAGAACCAGCCAAAGAGCAATGAAGCAAAACTCTGACATTTGACTCTAGCCACAGGAGGCAAGCCTCCCACAACCACAGCACAGGCAAATGTGCACTGAATACCACAAGGGCTCATAGATGTGCATTTACCACATGCACCAAGACAGACAGACAGACAGTCACACACACACACACACACACACACACACACACACACACACACACACACGTAAACAAAAAAAAGTCTTTACATCTTGGTTTAACACAAGCATGTTTTGAAGTATAAGATGCTTATTCCCAAATATTTTAAATGTGGGGTCTCATATGGAATGATGTGAAGGAAAAAATGGGGCAATTTGCCATACATTTTACTTACCCTCCGCCTAGATCCTAGGTGACTCTACTTAGTAGCTACTTCAAAAACATTGCAACAAAACACCAAAAATGAAATAAAAGTTGTATTCCTTAGATTCGTTTCACTCAAAATGACAGCACAGTGAAAGACACAAGTACAATTAATAGTATTTATATATCAAAAAGCTCCAGAAAAAAAAAATCAAACTTAAAATGGATGAATACTTTCATGTACCAAGCCCAACTTTCTCCCAAAACATCTCAGTCTTTCTTAGACCACAAGATTCTTTTCCTCCTCTGAAATGCAAATATCACTAACAGAGTGGTCAGGCCCACTCTGTTAGTAAGAATATTACGGTGCCAGTTTCCAGCTCTTTTCTTTTTTATCTTTCCTTTTGAGGTAGGGTCTTGCTCTAGCCCAGGCTGACCTGGAATTTGCTATGTAGTCTCAGGATAGCCTCAAACTCAGTGATCCTTCTACCTCTGCCTCCTGAGTGCTGGGACGAAAGATGTCCACCATCATGTCTGGCTTCCATGCTCTTTTCTAAAAGTACCACCTGTCCTAGTTCAACCTGTGATGCTTGTCCCCTGGGACATCATCCTACTAAGCTGTGCAGGCTTGTCATATTCCTATGGACACTCTCCCTCCTCTCTCTCTCTCTCTCTCTCTCCCTCTTCTCTCTCTCTCTCTCTCTACACACACACACACACACACACACACACACACACACACACATATATATATATATATATATACCATTTATCAACTGAGATACTCACTCAATCACAGGGAGTCACTCAGACCCTATAACTAATGTCTGGATAAATACACTCTTGAATATGGAAAAGTGTAAGACCAAAGACCAGGAGTGAACACAAGTAAAGGATGAAGGCATTTGTCTCAGATAAACAAGCCAGAACACCTATGTTCAAGTATTTCACTGGATTTTTCCAAGTGCATCCCTAATCCAGTGTTGTAGTTAACTTCTCTCATTGCTGCAGAAAAGAAGCCAACCAAAGCAGCTGATGGAAAGAAAGGTTTATTTTGGCTTGCAGACTTGAGAGGAAGCTCCATCATGGCAGGGAAAACAATGGCATGAGCAGAGGATGGACATCACCTCCAACACAGCACTGTAAACAGTTGCAGGAAGGTGTTCCATACACTGTCAAGAGAAAGCTGGTTTATAACACCCATAAGCCTGCCCCCAACAACACAGCTCCAACAAGATTGTTAAACCCCAACTGCCATTAGCTTGGGATTGAGCATTCAGAAAACATTCTTTTGTGGGAGACACTTGAATCAAAACATCATAATCTGCCCATGACGCCACAAACTAATAATCATACATGATGTAAAATACAATGAATTCGGCTCAACACCATAATTCCCCATGGTTTTTCTTTCAAGTGAGCCATAATAATAATAAAAAAAACAATAACACAGAACATTCATACTGCAAAGATAGCATTGGACATGGCAAAAACAGATTGAACCAATCTGTATTGATTTAAGATTTAAAACAAGCAGGGCACCATCAAACTCCAAGTCTGATAATTCTAACCAATAATGAGTCTCTTGGAGTTCCCATTCCACCATTCCAGCTTGGCTACTCACAGTCTGGGAAAACTTCTTCTGCTGCTGGCAGCTCTCTTTGGCAGCCATCCCACAGTCCTGGCATTTCATTGGGTCTCTACTACAACCCACGGTTCATCCTCATGGCTATAAAGGAACGCCACACAAGCAATCCATGCATACAACACACTGGCTTCACACTGCCCATGGTCAAAAACCATGTTGAGAATCCAATGACCCTTTCTTCCTGCATTGTTAATCCAGGGGGAAACAATGCCAGCTTTGAAGAAGAGGAAAACTTCAATGGTCAGGCCCCTTCAAAAGAATCCACATTCTTCCTGTTTTCCCAATGCAGATCACCAATCTCAATCTCAATGGTTGTCATCTCTCAAACAATTGCAGCTGAATGGGCAGCAGTTTCAGACCAAAGATTTCCTTTCCTTCTGTGCCATCTCCATCTACTCACATCAGTCCGTATATACACAAAGCAACCCTGTGCAAGTTCTCAGGACACAGGCAGGCGGAACACAGCAAGCCTCTCACACTAACCGCCTCTGGCACAGTCCTGAAAAAGTTCTTTCTCACCCTCCTAAGTCAAACCTCACAGTCCATAGTCCTTAGTGCATTCATGTCTTTCCAATTCTGACCAGAATGGTCCATCAAGCCGTACTTACAGCACTGCAAGATGTCTCCTAGGCCGAGGTGTTAAATCTTTCTACATTCGTCCTGCAAATCAGTTCCAAAAGGCCAAAAGCCATAGAATTAGGATTCTAGCAGCTGGGGTTGATCCCACTTTCTGGTACCAAATCTGCTGTAGTTAACCTTTTCTTTGTGGCAACAAAGAACTGAACCACAAGCTGCTAATGGGAGGAATGGGTTTATATCAGCTTACAGTCTCAAGTGGAAGCTCCATCCTGGCAGGGAAAAAGATGGCATGAGCAGAGGATGGACATCACCTCTGCCACAGTACTGCAAACAGCGGCAGGAAAGTGTGCCAAACATTGGCAAGAGAAAACAGACTTATGACACCCATAAGCCTGCTCCCAACAACACAGCTCCAACAAGGTTCTAACACCCAAACTGCCATCAGCTGAGGATTGAGCATTCAGGACACATTCTGTTGTGGGGAATGCCTGGATTAAACCATGACACCCAGTAATATAATCAATCACTGAGTTTCCCAGCAGCTAGAGATTCTCAGTTTTCAGAGATCGAAAGAAATACCATGTAAGGCTAGCCTGGAATACAAGAAACAGAAAAGAGGAAGCAAAGAAAAAAAAAAACACTAATCACCAGGTGGATGGAAAAAGAAACTGACCTACTAACTGATCTAATAGTGAGTGGGAATGAGCACTACAGCTCAGCACTTCACAAGACTCAAGTAAAGGGGGCCTGTGGAAATGTCTGAAAAATACTAGGACATTTATCTTTAGTGGTTCTCAGCCTTAGCTTATCAGAATCTCCTAGGGACTCCATCACCTGAGAGCTCCAAATGGCAGCCTAAGGTAGGCTTGGAGCACAGCCTCAAAAAAACAAACCAACAAAATATACTACACCAAAACAAGAACAACAAAAACAACACACAACACAGCACAATATCCTGCCTCAAGTGAATCAAGTTCATAGCCAGACTCAGAACCATGGCTATTGAGATACTGGCCACCTTAATGTGGTATCTAACAGCTACTCCCAGCTAGCTATTTCTGCATCTTTGAATGATTCTGATGAAGGCTTGGACAGACCACCTGGAATGGGAAGGAAAAAGCTATGTGCCAGAAAACACTGCTCTGGGGCTGGTTAGGGATGAGAGTGGTAAAAGGATTGGGGGGGGGGGAGAAATAGGTCTGATTTCATTTAACCTATCTTCTTTGTTTTTAAATAAAATCTTGTTTTTCAAAAAAAGCTACCTGCCTATAATATACATTTTTTCAAAAGTAACTCTTAGAAGTTAAGGCAGAAATCAGTACAAAAGGTATTCTAAAAAGAAATAAAAACCACATTGACATTATTCAAAGAAATACTGTAGATAAAGGGCTTAAAATTATATGTTGTCAACTGACAGATGAAAAGATACTTATAACAGTTTGAAATTTCTTTTAAAAATATCAGAATTCATACACTGAAAATACTGTTATCCTTTAAAACATAAATCATATAGGGCATGCACATGTATTTTCTGGTGTTTGACAGTGGATGAATGTCTTGAAGTCTCTTTTGTCTTGTTTTGTTGGTTCTTTTTCTTTTTTATTCTCCTTTTTCTTTTTTTATAAAACCAATGTTTTCTCTATAAATTATAGAAAAAGTCAAGATTGAAAATCAAAATAAAATACTCATTGTGCAAGCTGAATCATAACCTGAAGATACTAGATTATAGCATGTTGGACCAATTTTTACTTTTTGTTTACTTATGTAATCCTCACAGGTACCACCACCCCAATATATGGTGAAAGGTGAGGGAGAAGATAAAATACTTGCTTTTTGCTGAGTGGTAAACCAGTCATTATAACAGACACTTCAATTCTCAAATGGGCAATCATTATTTTTGGTACAAGTTGAGTACACTCTCTCTGAAATGCCTGAAACCAGAGGAATGAGGATTTTCTGGAATGAATGAATGAAAATGTATATATGTATATATTTCCATCCCTACAATCAAAACTGATAAAAATAGTGCTCTTTGTTCTATTTCTAGGATTATGATAGAAGGGAAAGAGATGGTAACAAGGGCAAAGCCTAAAAGAGATCACCCTATTTGCTCATTTTGTCATTTATCCAATTATACAAGCAGCTCTAATTTATTTCAGGACATGTGGCAGCAATTGAGGAGGCCAAGGTGAGTAAGAAAGGGCACACTGTCTACTATAATCTCAACAGACAGAGAAGGGGAGAGAGTTGTAAAAATGAGCCCAATAAAGCCGAGCTCAGGAGTATATACAGGGAAGACCGAGGGAGAAGGACCATTTGACCATTTGATCCCAGGAGTTCAAGGCAAACCTGGGCAATATAAGAAGACTCCTATCTCAGAAACAAACAAGTGAATAAATATAAGCTTAATATATAGAATAGGCAACAGACCACCTCAGCTACAGTGGGGAAAGTCTAGAACTAGGAAGGACAAGTTACTGACTTTTCTTTTACTTACTTCCATCAGCATTTTATTATCATGTCCTGCTTTTATCCAACTGATCAGGGAGGGGGAGGGGGGAATTGGGGAATTTGGGATAACAACTCACGGTTTGCCCACTAAATAATGTAACTCATTATAGACAATAAATTTATATTTTTAAAAAAAATCCCAAAGTGAAATGAGTTTGTAGGTGTTGTGGGATAAATGTCATTACAAGGTCTTAAAAGGAGGACACATTATGTGTCTGTAGTCCTCAGTGCTTAACCTGAAATACTGGATGGAATAAGGATGTCAAGAGCCCAACCTTAAAAATGAAGCCAATATCTGGGCTCCAAAAAGAGAATTCTAACTGACTGGCTCTGCCTTCTTTTTTCCTACTATAAATACAGTAATATCATGCCTGTCAGCTCACTTCCACACCACACACTGATCATACCCATAGATGTTACAAGCAGAATGAGAGAAAATTTCTCCATCAATTAGCTGTCCAAGACAATCCCTACCATGATAATCACTTACATCCCATAAAACTGCCAAATCCAGTGAGAAATAGTGCTTTGGTATTGTTTCCTCCAGGAAATAAGAGATTACTCATGCTCTTCAAGCTTCCTCCAATCTCTCAAAACACCAAGGGAAAAAGCAGCACTGTGTACTATAAACAACTTCTGACACAGCTTTGCTGTCACAGAGGAACTCCCAACTGCCAAATCCAATGGAAAGCTTTCAGCGCACATTTTTTGACCATCTTTCCCATTATGCACTGTTACGCCCTGGGATGTGCTTTCCTGCTTTAGGTTCAGTGACTAAGCTCTCTTTTGGGTCCTTCCCAGTCTATTTCTCAAGCTTATTCTTCTTTAATTTTTATTTTAACCCGTCTTCATGATGATGCATCCCAAGCCAATGTCGAACATGTTTATTCATGACAACAGTTTAACCTGTAAGTTTTGGCTCCACCCCATGAGCTCTGTCACCTATACAAACTAGAACAGCGTGAACACTGCTCTGACATTCCCCATGTAGCCCATCTATAGTGTCAGTGACACTATTTATTGTCCAATCCTGCTGCAGTTTTCTTCCCAGACTTACAATAACCCCTCCTCCTCTTTTTCCTGTAATTTCCCTTAAACAGGAGTGTTCTACATGCTCCTCTGACCTTTCATACTCAAGTCCTCTCTCTGAGTAATTTCTTCATAGGGAAGCTTCAACCATCACTGCATATGAATGACTGTCAGCCCTGCATCTTCCCCTAGCAGCCTCCTCACACGACCCTCAGAACCTGACATTTACCATCTCTACCAACACATGTCAACAAATAAAATCCTCTTTCACCCTATAGTGGACCATTTCTTCACTGCCCCCATCTCTCTCAGAAGAAAAATGGGCGTTCAGCCCAGGCACAGACCTCTCATTTGTTCTTCCCCTCCACATCCAACAAGCCTCCAGCATGCCTTGTCCAGCACCTCCAATCTTCCTGTTCCCTCTCTAGTCTCTCTCTCCCTGGCACAGATGCTTGGCCCTCCATATCCAGGCTGTCCTTAAACAAGTTCAAGCTTCCCACCAGGACTATGGAGATATTTGGACCACTTCCCTACTCAAAGCACTTTCAAGCTAGCCATAGATCAAGGAAACATTCTCCACCTGAGACACAGGCTTTTCATATCTTGTTACCATTGACCTTTCTGGCTTCATCACTGTCATCAGTTCCAATATATATCCTATATCCATCACATTACCTCAAACCCACACTCATGAAATTTCATCTGCAAAAAAATGTTTTCCTATAATTATTTATTTATTCATTTATTTATTTGTCTCAATCCACTACTTGCTCCTCAAAGCCTAAAACTTCACATTTCTCAGAAAGTGTTCTTGACACTCCTTCCTTCCCTTGGGCATATATATCACTGAGACAGGACTTCTGGTCTTGTCAGGGGTGGACTTGTTCCTTCAGTCTTTGGTAATGAATCTTCTGGGGAAATCAATAAACTGACTTTAACTCCTAGCATAGAACCCAAATGGTGCGGGGTTAATATTCCAAAAGAATATAAAAATCTGCTCATAAAAAAATCTGCTCATGCCCTTCTGTCCTTCATCTCCATGAGATAATGTGCTCTATATAACCAGGACAGTTACTAGTACTTTGCTGTGCTGTATGTGCAATGTAGCACACACCTCTTTTTGGAGTATCCTTGGAATTTATCTCTCCCCATTTGGATCTCTGCAAAAGGGCAACAGCATTCCTAATATTGCAAAGAAAGGTTCCAGAAATGAGAATAAACTTGAGCAGCAGAGAGAAAAAAGACACACATGCTTAGAGAACAGCAATGAGCTGCAAGGAGATGATCCTTCACTTCGAACAGAGGCTAAAGATTGACCCACCTGTGACAAGAGCCAAAGGAAGGGGCCATGATTGTGAACTCAGGTTCCCAGAAAAATGCTACGTCGACTACACCCACTTCCAGCAAGGCTAAATGGACTGATAAAACTCCTGATATCACAGGGGGATGGAATGTTGCAAGGTTAGAGCCAGATCACCTTGGGCTATCTTTAGGCCCCCAATTGCCATTTATTGCCCACATCTGTGTACTATCCAACATTCACATGACCATCAGTTGATCAGGTACGAACAACCATTTTGAAATGGACTGACAGAATCCCAGCTTCCACCAACCCAAGGGCTAAGAATGTCATCAGACAGCATCTGAAGCCTGTG